>QGMI01000175.1:0-51132 GCA_007821535.1 Lachnellula occidentalis | reverse complement strand
CCCCTACAAATCCCCAAACTAGTCGTGAAATAAATAACCGTATTCCAGAACCCCTGCAGCGGCAACACAACAGCCGAGCATATATTCAGCGCAAACGACGGGTCTTTGGGATACCGCAGCCCGTAGACGCGGTTCACGGACGCCGGGACCCAGGTGATGAGGATGGAGATTGCGAATAGCAGGGCGCATTTCGTGTATGCCCATTTTATCTTGTCCATGCCGCTGCCGCTAGGGGGGCGTTTGGGGAATATGTTTGTATTGGTATTGGTAGTAGGAAAAGGTGGGGGCCGGAGATAGCTATCTCTGTCATGAGCAGCGGAAATCGTGATGGTGTATTGGTCCCTCCCCGCCCCTGCGGCGGGTTTCTCGGGCCGCGTGTATGTTTCTGGGCCAGGCGGGGACTTGCATTGCTCGGGTTCCGTGGTCACGACTTTGATTTCCGTGGTGCGGAGGCCGGTAAAAGCAGGTTCGGGACGGCTGGAGGAGGACAAGGTGCCATCGACGGCGCCGGCGGACACGGCTCGAAGCTGCGAGCGTTTTTGGAAGATCTCGATGCCGACGCGGAGGTAGATGATGAGGGCTGCGACGATGGCGAGCCAGATGGGGGCGTAGTAGGAGTAGATTCTTATGGCGGCCCATTCGTTGTCTATCCAACACCAGAGCTGGGTTTCTTGATTAGCGGATGAATGTAAGGTTTGTATGTTACTGTAGGGGTGAGGTGGGGTGAAATGGAATACGTACCGTTGCATTCCCATACATCTTCCCTTTAACATCCGTCTTATATATCAAACAAAACAGCGCCGGGACGAACGGAAGCCCATAGCATATAAGCCCATACACCCAATACAGTTTCTTCAACCGATGAGCATCATAGCGACGGAAGAAGACCAGGTAGACATTAACAGCCATAGCACAACTCCAAAGGGGATCCGACTGCATAAACCTATTTCTTTCTATAAGCCAACTTTCGTTTCATTTCAAAAACCAAAAACTTCACATAATAACACATATCAAATCAAGCAACAAAACAAAACAAAAACTCACATCTCCAACAAAAACCCCTGAAACTGACACAACGCACCATCTACATCCCCCAACGCAGAGCCCCCAATCAGAACAGCCACACTAGCGAAAAGATTGGCAAACGACGCATAGAAAATCAGTGTATTCGAAAGGGTTCTGAATTCTTTGATGCAGATGAACGTTCCCAATAGTATAAGTGTGCCGGTGACTGAGATGGAGGCGGTGGTGCGTTCGATGATGATGAGGGCGTTGATTTCTTGTGTGGTTAATGCAACCATGGTAACGGATAGTATAGTGGTAAGGAAATAGCAGTGGGGCGCTACTAGACACGGTGTTTGGGCATGGTGTGCAGGGCAGAGCAGAGCAGAGCAAGTGCCATACATATATCTGCCTGCTTGTCCTCGCTTAGAGCTGTATGTATTACTGTAAAATCCAAATGTTGCTTGTTACCTACCCTTCTCCTCTCTCCTCTCCAAGCTTCTTGCAAGCTCGCTCAATCCAATCCAGTTCACACGGAGGCTGAACCTTCAGTCAGCTTTCCCTTGACCCAAGAACACAGACAGGGTCCTTCCTTTATTTGGGAACAACGGTGCGGTGTATACGCCTGCTCGTATCCCATCCCATCCATCCCCGATCGTAAGCTGGGGAACCCCAGCTCACCCCAGATAACCCCAGAGCGGGGCGTACATGTACATACATACCAGGATCTTGTCATACGCCCTCCATCCATCTATCCATCTATCCATCCATCTATCCATCCATCCAACGGCCTCCTTCCGCCACTCATCTGTCAGTCAGTCTGTCATCTCTCTTCCACTTCCACAAGAGCCAGCCAATCCAATCCTGCTTATAAGTTACCTTACCCTAATTACCTACCCTAGAATAGCCAACTGCCCCGATCTTCCTTGTACTCTGCGTCGGTAATAAGGTGGTAGCAACGGATTCCTATCAACCTACGCCCGGCTTTGCCCAGGAACCTTCTTTCATTACCTACGCGGAAAGATAATCATGGCGTTGGTCACACAACTCGTGGTAAAAGCCAATCGTTGTTTCGTCCCTTCGGAGCTCAAGTGCCGGCTGATGGCTTTCCGGCACACCACAGGAAGGTGCAACGCACACCAACAATTCTCAGTGTAGCCTATTCTGGGATACTGCTAAAGTCAAAGTTGCGTTGCAGCTGACATTACTGTTGGAGTCGCATGTGATTAATCTACAATAGGATAATACAATTGCAGCAAAATTCCAAAATTCCTTCTAATCTATGTTTAAAACGCATCAGCCAGGAAGAAAGAAAACCATCTAGGTGGTCCATGTCGTCAAAATTTATCCGTCCCAAAAAAAACCACCCAGCAAAGAATTAATCCACCATTTCTCGTACACCCAAAAAACCTCCATTTTCCATATCGCCATACAGTACGCATCTCATGTCATGTACATAAAGTCTGGCCTCTTATCACCCAGAGCTTCGATTTCTCTCTCAGTCTTGCCTTGGACCCAGTGGTCTCTCTTGCCCGCCCGCCTAGCTGCATTCTCCCGCTCAAGCAGGAAGTGCATGACTGTGCTACCTACCACGAGGCATCCAACCATGTAGCCCATGATTGTCGCGTGGCCAACGGTGTATTGGGGACTTTTGAAGAAGATATTGCTACTCACAACGCCATTCAGGTTACCCCAACCGATGACGAAGCCAAGAACAATACCACGTTTGTAGACGCCTTCTGTGTTATTGCTCACCCAAGAAATGGTATTGGCAATGCACGGATAGATGCCAAGTGCCCCAAGGAAAGTTCCCGCATACCTGTAGTTGAAGAATTAGCGAGTTTGACAAAGAGGCTCTGGGGAAATCAGACTTGATATGAGGCTTGTGCGATCCTAGAAGCAGACCGAAACCAACGACTCCAATCAATGAGACAAAGATATTAGACAGGCCACGTTGTCTGGTGCGATCGGCATAGAACCCGACAGCAACGGTGAGCACGGCAGCACATGCGTATGGCGGTACGGTCATAAGTTGTGCTTGGTTGCCTTTATATCCCATCCCGGCAACAATAGACGGAAGAAATAGGGAGAACGCATATAGCGGCATATCTGCCCCCATGTAGATGAACATACCCATATACATCTTCCAGTCTTTGACGGCAGACCAAAAGTAACTCATCTTAAAGTCCTTGTGTTCGGCCATGGATTGTTGGTCGACCTTGAGTCGGCGAATAACGCGAGCGCGGTCTTGCTCGGATAGGAAGGTTGCGGTATCCGGGAAGTCGTGGACCAAGAAAAACGAGAGGAACCCGCAAAGAACCGTTGCAAGACCTTCAAGAATGAAGATCCAAGCCCAGCCTGGCTTACCACCTACGTTGTGCATATTAAGGATAGCTGCAGCAAGAAGACCACCAAAAGACCCTGAAAGTGCGGCAGCCGAGAAGAAGATGGCCTGGTGGTGGGTTAGAAATGTAATTGAGAAGGGATAGGTGTACTTACAGCTCGAACACCAAACTCATCCCGCTTATACCAGGCAGATAGGAAATAATTGACACCAGGAAACAGACCTGCTTCAGCCAAGCCTAGAAAGAAACGACAGGCCATGAGACCAGACCAGCTCGTAACAAATCCCATAGAGAGCATGCAGACACCCCAGATGATCCTGTAAAATTGTTAGACAGACCAGCTGGGTGGATTGTGATGGGCATACATGATGATGGGGATGAAGACTGATGGCCGGAGGCGTTTGAGGAGGATATTGGCTAGAGGTTCGAAGACTGCGTAGGAGACGAAGAAGATGGTGAGAGCCGCATTGTATTTGCCCGTAGACATATTACCCAACTGCTTCTGTAGACCCGCGATTTTCGCATTGCCAATGTTGGTTCGATCCAAAAATGACATGAGGTAAAGTAGGCAGAGCTGACAAGATATCAGAACGCTGCTTTCTGTTTGGATTGGAGAAGTTGAACTTACCCATGGAATTAATTTCAAATCTAGCTTCCGAACAAGCTTGCGATCCTATGATGAGAGTGAGGAGTGCTCAATAAATCTTGGGAATGTAGGAACTTACAATCTCCTTTCGCTGCGCATCGCTCAGATGCGCATCAGGATCCCCAGCCAGCTCAACCGGCAAAACCTTTGCAGTATCTCCCACATTCTTCTCCTCGGAACTTCGGTCGCTCTCTACTCGGGCGTGGTTGTTGAGATCCATGTTTGCAATGTAGCAGAGATGGAAATCGAGGATGAAGGATGGAAGAAGGTGTTGATGGGGAAAGGAAGATGAATAGGCTTGGCGGAGGGTGGAAGGGAAGGAAGTGGAATTTCCTGTAAATTCACCGAACGCGCCTTCCCTTGCACTCATCTACAGTAAGTACCAACAATGGCGGTGCGGCTGCTCAGCCCCGGTGTAACACAAGGAAATAGACATGTGCAGGCACGGGGACGGGTTTTGGAGACTGAACTTTGGTGTTCCTGGATGGATCAGGGTCTAAAAAGCAACAGTACCTCCATCTGCCGGGAGAGTAATTCAATGCCGGGAAAAGCGCCGTGGGGCAGCGTCCGCACCCCAGATTTGCCAACGGCTGTTCTTGACAGGGGCAAGGCAAGAGCCATCTCAGCCAAAGACCCATGTGGTCGTTGCACAAAGACAAAGAGGTGGAAGATGAAACCTGAGAAGCGTCCCATCGAACCAAGACCTACAAGGAACATGTGTGGCGCTCTAGAGTGGTAATTGCCGTGAATATCACCATATAGTGCTTATCTAGGTATATAGATAGAGTTCAAACGTAACATGTCAGAGTGACACTTTATGCTGTGCAATGGAGATATTCGCTCGAGATGACCAACCTGAGGTGGTGCGGAGAGAGAGGAAGCATGGCATGGTACAAAGCTTACGGCAACACAGAACTACAGTAGCAGCTTCTCGCGCATCTGACGCATGTATGCAGCCGTTTGAAGCTTGATTTGATAGGTAAGGTACTCCGCACTGGCAGCTCGGGGAAGCCGGGGGTGCATCGAGAGGTACCTTGGCTTTGTACCACTCCAACACTTATTAGCCGTTAATCACTCATACTCCGTACTATAGGTACCCGAAAAAAGTTTAATAATAGCGAATTAGCAGTCCCAGCGCAATGGTCAACGTCCGAGCACTTGCAGTGGATAAAAGGGAATTTCCATGCATGTACTCACTCCCGTAGCAGCTCTGCCCTTTGGACACGAATTGGTGGACGTAAAAACTTTCATTTCCGCTGGAAATATGTGATATGTGGTAGGGCATCCGCTTGCATGGCCTAATAATACGTGGTATAAATGGTGAGGATGTTTGGGGAATACATGTACTGTGCAGTGAAGGACGAATAGGATATCAGTGAGATTTAAGTGTTGGTAAGGCGTTAGGCTAAGCTCTTAGGGGTTAGCTTCGCTACACTTGACGTTTTCAGCTGGCAGAAGCTCTGCAATACCGTATCAAATCCTTCTTTTCGATGATTTATTCCAGGACTAGACAAAAGCAGACCTCGTCTGCAGTAGTAGTATATATAAGTGATCCATGGCAGAGGATGTTAACCTCCAGCATATGACACGCATTTGACACTAAAGTTATCGGCTCGCTCCAACCTTATCGGCCTTGTCGCTTACAGCCTTCGTCCACCAGTATTCGGCAGTCTAGCAAACATAAAAGGAGCAAAATATAAAAATCCAAGCTCGCTAAAGTTAAACTTCAAAAGCAAAATAGTAATTTTTCCCTAACAGGGAATTGAACCCTGGTCTCCTGCAATTTCAAATCTGGAAGCACCGAGGTTTTTATATTGAAAAGCAGAAATGCTAACCATTACACCACTAGGGATATTGTTTTTGAGATGGTTCTTCATATCTCAGGTCTTATCCGTCGTAATCGATTAAGCTGCAACATAGACAACCACTAAGTTCTTAGCGAAACGCTGGGAAATTATATAAAAGACCAGACTCCTAGAGTCAAAGAACAAATATTATCTGTGTTCAGCATCTAGTTTTTTTATGCTCAGGACTTTTCGACTAGAAGCAAAATGATTTCACGAGATATTTTCTCCTTCGAGAGACCATTAAATCTCCAGCCTTCTTAATTCTCTACATTTGATCATCCATCATCTAATCGAGCTAGATGCAATAGTATCACCGCAAAACAGGATATCTTTCAAGAAGAAAGAAGAAAGATATCGCAAAAGCCTTCCTTAATCTCGATGCGATTATCAGGACAACAAGTGCTGGGTTAGGAAGAGTAGAAATCGGCTTGCGAAAACCTGAGGTTGCCCATTTTTGCTTCACCGAGACATCTGGTACAGTACGAATTGTCGGGACATATTGGGGGTAACATAAGGAGTCATGTGACTTAGCGTGGGCTACGTAAGCTTGGAGGCCTAACCTCCAAGCATTGCAGCCCCTACTACTATTACTTCTACATCATCAATGCAACACTACAAACCCAGTATCAAGTCTTATAAGCTACTAGCTAGTGAGAAGTGATCACCCCCTGTGATACCAAACACGAATAGAGCGTAGGAACAGTAGGGATAACTCGATCGTTTACAATAATCCAGGGGTTTGCAATTGTTTACTCTCCATTTAACGAGGTTATAGGGGGCATCAAAACAGACGCCAAAAGCGCCTACCTACCCACTGTCCAGCAGATAATATTTTACAACCAATCGTTTGTTCATTCAATTGTTCATTCTATCCATACTCTGATCCAGGCCAACGGCGTCTATTCAAAGCCAGCACTGCCACCTACAGCGTTGCCTCGAAACAATATCCTGTTGCCTGATTTGAGCTAACCAGAGGCTCCGACTTATATCAGTCCAACCCTACCTACCTACCTACTCTCCACGCTCCCTATCTCCTTCTCCCATTCGACAAACAAAACAAAAAATTGAAAAATCAAAAACCATGCCACATTTCCAAAAAGACGCCAGATTCTTCACCAAAGACTGGACCATCACCCTCCCCTCACACCCCGACCCAAACCTAAAATTCATCCGCTTAACCCCCACCGACACAGCCGCATTTATACGTTTCGCCTCAGCAGCAGCAGCCAGCCCACCGACCCCCGTTCCAAAAAGCACCGAAACCCCTCCCGCCGCGCTTATCCCCGGCGCCAGAATGCAGACACAGTACGCCGAATCCCACACCCTGCACCACGCCCTCGA
Organism: Lachnellula occidentalis; assembly: GCA_007821535.1. Taxonomy (NCBI): domain Eukaryota; kingdom Fungi; phylum Ascomycota; class Leotiomycetes; order Helotiales; family Lachnaceae; genus Lachnellula; species Lachnellula occidentalis. Next base: position 43,951 of record QGMI01000175.1, on the reverse strand, counting down.
CGTCTACATATCCCTCTCAGGCACCTTCGTAGGCTGGGGCGGCGTATACGCCATCACCGCCCCCAACGAGAAGCCCAGTGTCGCAAACATCGGCATCAAACTGCTCCCCGAAATCCGCGGGAAGGGACTAGGGAAGACGCTTATGCGGGTATTGCTGCGGTTGAGCAATGAGTTGGAGGTTGATGTTATTGAGGCGGGGACTATGAGGTGGAATAGCGGGATGAGGGGGGTGGCGAGGAGTGTGGGGTTGGTGGAGACGGATGAGGTTAAGGAGGTGCGTGGGCAGGGGGTGGTGGCTGAGGTTATGTTTAAAGATATTGAGAGGGAGAGGTGGAGGGGGCTTGATATGGTGGTTGAGTTTCAGGATCAGGGTGTGAGTGAGTGAGTGAATGGGCTTGCAATTAGGAGGTGTAAAAAGCACTATATCGTTTCGCTCAAGACTGGATGCATACGGTAGGTAGTAAAGCTCTCTGCCTTTTAGGTTCTTATTCTTTTCTCATCTCACGTCTCTACCTCTCATCTGGAATACCTCCAATTTCCCAAACGCGTAAAGTACAAGCCGCAGAGAGTGATCCCCAAACCGCCTATCCAGCAGGAATAGCATCGGCCGCAGCCCCAACAGGAAGTCTTTTCCAAGGAACCACAAGGCTAAGGACGAAAGCAACCCCACTCATACCGATAGCGACCGCGAAGGACGCTTTGATACCATCCAGATACGCGCGCAAGACTCCAGGAAGCTGCTCTGCGGGGAAGACCGACGAGAGCTGCGTTGCGCCGGTGGAGATCAGTAGTTTTGGGTCAACTCCCGGGGCGTGTGTGCGCACGCTGGAAACGAGCCTGTTGACAAAAGCCGACTGTGCGGCCGAAGTGCTGAATGCGCCTCCGAGGACCTGGAAGACTTTGACGCAACCAATGTCAGCTGGCTCTGTCTGGCTAAAATCTTGAAACGAGAAAGAGAGGACTTACAGTAAATGGTAGAAGATACGGTTGACAAGTCCGCCGAGTCCGCATCCGCTTGCGTAAGATTCAGCGCATTCTGGAAGGGGAACGCAACGGCCACGCCGAGAAGGATTTGATAGCCGATCCACTTTCCCGTGCTCGTATGCGCATTCATCATGTACAAGAGACCCGTTCTAATTGACCCAAGCGCCGAGCCAAGGGCTATGAAGGGCGTTGCATGCCAAGTCTTGGTGATGGTGATTCCTCTAGCGACAATAGCAAAACAGCTAGTGATAACCAAGGGCAGATTGCGGACCCTAGACTCGATGGCGCCCACGCCTTGAATACTCTGGAAAAACAGGGGAAGGTAATATAGGAGCAGGAAATAGGAGCTAGAGAAGAAGAGTTGGAAGAGACATCCTGCCCACAGCGCGCGCCGCTTCAGGAGCCTGGGTGGTAGCATGGCGTAGTCGCCTTGATAGATTTCCCAAGCTATCAATGTGACTAATAGAGCGACGAATCCGACGAGAAGACCGACGACCCTGCTACTGCTCCAGGCATGGGATTGTCCTCCATCCTGCAGCGCGATGATAAAGCTTATGATACAACCCATAGCCAGGGCGATTCCCAGGGGATCCATCTGCAAAATCTTTTCTTTCCAGCTCGCCTCGATCGGTTTAGCGGAGGGCGGAGTATGGAAGAATATAACTAGCAAGACAAGGGCAGCGCCACCTAGAGGCAAGTTGATATAGAAGCACCATCTCCAATCAAGGCGCTCCGTGAAGGCACCGCCAAGGAGCGGTCCAAAAACAGCAGCAATGGTGTATGAGGCTCTCACGAAGCTCATCAGCGTTGGGCGGTTCTTGGGCTCAGTGGAAAAGGCGAATATGATGGTCCCACCAGTCGAAACACCGGCTCCTCCTATACCAGCAATAGCGCGGCCAACAATAAAGGCAGTAGAGTTCGGCGCCACCCCACAAATCAAACTGCCAATCTCGAAGAGCAGGATGGTCATGATAAAAGTCGATTTCAGGGAGAAGTATTTGTAGGCTTTGCCCCACGAGGACTGGAAGCCACCGAAGCACATGAAGTATGCTGAGCCGTACCAGGAGACCTGGCTGAGGCCGTGGAACTCGTCTGTGATCTTCGGTATGGCTGTACCGACGATAGTCTATCTCGTGTCAGATCAGATCCCGAGTAAGGGCTTCAAGGAGTGCCATGAGCATCACTTACTTGATCTAGAGATGTCAGGAAGACAGTCATCATGATGGCCCCAACAAGGAGCGCTAGTCGGAAACCATGCGGGTACTCGTCTGGAACTGATTCTGGAACTGATTCTGGCTCGTTGATTGAAGTCGTCTTCTCGTGGGCGTTAGTAGGTTCCATGTCTCCGTTTGGGGCAGATGATTCCATTCCACGTCGGTATCTGGCGTGGAAGTGTCTGCTGTCTATAGTTTTGTACTTCATCCGTAGTAGCAGTAGCAGTAGTGGGCTCCATTATGTCTAAAGGCTAGTGATGGCAGGGAACGGAATTAGCGGACTTGTACTACGCCGATATTTGCAGCAGTATCAGAGTAGGACAGTATGAGAAATGAAGGAAGAATGCATAAGGTAACTTATTGTGTACTTAGATACATACAGACTTGCCAGAAATGATTAGAGCAGGGGTGCCTGCATTAGCGGGATCGGGAGGTCTCACGGCCGAAATCACTGCGCGTACCTATATTGAGATTTTCTAAAAGCATATAAAAGGTGTTCTTAAGGTAAAAAGCGTCTCTTATTAATATACAAACATCTACTTGTAATTATTTCTATATTATTTTAACATTGCCAGCGCGGTGGGGGGCTAGCTTTCGTGTAACATGAAGAGGGCACGTGCTATTGGCCTCGGAAAGTGACGATGATTGTTAGGTACGTTGACACTATGAGGCTCCCCTGTATTCTTTGGGGGAGAGGAGAGAAGGAAGTCATATGACTGAAAACGGGGGTAAAAAAGGTCAGTTCATTTCAACTTTCATATGAGACAATTCTAACTCTTATCTTCGTCAAGAAGGTAACGTCTATCTAAACACGAAACCGACCAAAACGGGCTTCCGGATGACTTGGAGTGTATCCTCGAAAATGTTCGGCATGCTTGGAGCAGAACAGAAATAAGATGCTGTCTGCTGGGACATGTTAGGCTTGGAAAGGGGGTTTCATTGTCACGTGACTTAGCGTATTCTACGTAAGGCGAAGAGGTCATCACCTCTTCGCAACATGATGACCTCATCGTAACACTTATCTCATAAATCAGACCCTCTAGTTGGCTTTATAGTGTTTTAGGGAATCGGCCCACTTCATAGTATTTAGCGCATTTTCAGCGCCCTACTACACTTACAGTCAATCACACCCCCCTATTCTCCCCACACACCATGCAGCAACTAGAGGGTCTGAGAGGAAATGGGAGATTTTCAAGTAAAATCCGATATTTTTAGTATAGATAGTAATATACTTAAATTACTATATATTGACCTTTAATAAAACTAAATTAAAAAAAGTAAAGAAGCTATTTTAAAGTCCTAATTTTGCTCTTTAATTTAAGTTAGCTACGACTAGCCTTAGCTATAAGCTAAAAGTGTTATTAATTTATTAAGACTATATATTCCAAGGCATATTGCTAGTACTAGAGAATACGCGGGCGTGCTGAGATCTACGCGTACATAGGTCAAGGGCTCTACTATCTACTAAATCGCTTAAACTACTATATCTCTAGCTAGTATCCTATCTACTTTAATCTAATTATTATAAAAATACTTGTCTAGGCTTGATATAAAGTATATAATCCCTAGGGACTTCCTACAGTACGCTTAGCTAGCGTGGTTGTAGCATAATAGAGAAGTATTACTATGAAATTAATAAAAAAATCAAACTACTACGTTTTTAGCTAGTATTTTATAAATACTTATCCGATTACTATAAAAATAGTTAGCTAGTATTCTACTAGTAAATGCGACCCTTAGGGGCTAATGCGCACCACGCTAGGCTAGCGTGGTTGCGGCTCTAGAAGGGGCATTTGAGTATATATTATAAACTTTAGCCTATTTTCAAGAAAGTCTCTATATAGGATAATATACTTTATATATTAATAGAAGAGATAATATTCTAGAAATAAGAAGAAGTATTATTGGAATGTATATGTCACGTGGACACGTGACCTTAGCGTATGATGACTAAGCAGGAGGCCTAACCTCTATGCTTCCCTACCTATACTATAATTTATTAGATATAATAAGTAATATAAGATAGATTCAAGTGACTCGAGCCTACGCTTACTAGCTAGTATGATCACATACCTTTTATAGTACTTATAATACTAATATTAATTAATAATTGACCCTATAGGTTAGTCATAGAGTAACTAAAGTTTCAAATAGAAAAGGTAGAAAGCCTAGGATTACGATAAATACTAGAAGTTAAGAACTAAGTATTTAAAGTGCCTAGAAGGCAGATAATACTAGAAGTTAATAACTAAGCATTATGCCCTATACTAAAGGAGAGTAGTAGAAGATACTAGAAGTTAAGAACTAAGTAGTACCTCTAAGGATTTAGAACTATTACTAGAAGTTAACAACTAAGTAAAAGAGAAGAACTATTAATAGAAGTTAATAACTAAGTATTAGATCAACCCTAGATCTATGTCTACTACGTAGAATAATAATATTTATAAAGATTAGTCAAAACGACCTTATGCTAGAAGTTAAGAACTAAGTATTAAGACCTGAATCATATTAAGAATATTACTAAAACGCTTATGATTCGCACCTCTTAATTGAGCGCTAGCGAGTATTATATCCCCTCCTCTTAAAGTAATAGTCTACGCCTATACTATAAGTATACTCTAAATCCCCTCATTTCAAAGTATACTATAAGAATACTTTAAACCTCTCTTATAAGTAGTATAATTCCTTCTAATTCTAGCTACAATTTTCGCCTATAGCTTAAAGCAAGCTATTTAACCTTTAAGTATTTACATACTTTCTAAGAATATAGAGTTTTTACGATTTGCCTTATAAAAATATATAAATTGCAATCTTGCTAATTTATAAAAAGCTTATATTTCTTCTCTCTTTTCTTTTTATTCTACGACAATTATAGCTCTCCTAGAGTATTAATAATAGAGCGCTAGAGCCTTACTTCTAAATCCCTTTCCGAATCCTCCTAGCTTCCCTAGAAGTATGATAACGCTAGTAAAGTGCTAGTAGAGCCTTCCTACTTCTAAATCCTTTCTAAATACCCTTAAAATCCCTAGGTTAGTAATACTACTATATATCTAAGAAGGATATAATAATAAGATTTAGAGGCTAGAGCGACTAGAGTATGCCCTAGGATTCGATATTAATAAGTAGAGATAGGGATCACTTAGAATAGAACCTATAAGAGAATAGATAAATGTATATATCATTTATATTATTATAGACTACTAGAGGATAAAGATATTTAGAGAGAGCCTATTAGATGAATTTAGAGTTTATTGCTATGACTAGCTAAAGGAGAAATTCTTAATTATAAGTCTAAAAGCAATTTGAATTCTATAAGATTTCTTAAGAGTAAATAAGGTTTATATCCTTAAGAATAGCTAGTCAATTATAGAGAACCTAGTAGTAGTAGCTTATAGAGAGAATAAGGAGGATTTGCTATAAGACAGATCTCTACTAGCGTAATTTTAGCGAATCCCTCTATTACTATAAACGCCTACACTCTAAATGCCCTTAAATCCCTAGCTATAAAGCCGTAATACTATGCCCTAAAGCCTTAGTAGCAGACCGACAGCTATATCCTAGTAGGGCCTCTATACCCTATAGTAGACCCTACTCTAAATGCTCTCATCTCTACTATAGATCAAACCCTACAACCTATACTTTAATACTTTATAGAACTATAAGCAGAAAGCGAATGCCTTTGCGATTCGGGTTAGAGAATAGGCGGAAGAGGCAGGCTAGGCCTATTTAGGACGGATCTGAAACGTATCTTATAAGCATTTTTGCTAGCAATTTAGAGCACTTATTATAATACTTTCTTATCAGTTTCTTATTAGATTCTAAGTTGTTTCCTAGATTACTATTAGCTCCTTAGATCTAAGCTTTTAAGCTACTGATCTATACTCTCTTGTCCCCCCCCTACCCTTCTACTTTTTCCTTTGATTTATTTTAAGCTATATCAATTAATGCAATACACTACACACTTATGCATTATATAGGCTATTTTAGGATAGCAAGATCTATGCTATAGAGGCACGATGTAGTAGTAGGTAATAGATTGCAGTTAAAGCATAAAGAGAAAAGTTGCTAGTATTAGAATGTATATGTCACGTGGACACGTGACCTTAGCGTATGATGACTAAGTAGGAGGCCTAACCTCTACGCTTCCCCACCTACACTATAATGCATTAGACATCATAAGCAACATAAGACAGATTCGAGTGACTCGAGCCTACGCTTACTAGCTAGTGTGATCACATACCTTTTGCGGTACCTGTGATACCAACAAGTATAGAAAAATAGCATATCTATTATATAAGTTTAGTCTGCAGGTATTATACTTAATAAATATTAATTAAATAGAAAATACGTAAAAAATGAAAAGTCAAATCTAGGCTCTCTCCTGCAAGTGATCTCCTATATGCTCTTAGAGGCTTTGCAGAGAATAGAACTGCCTGACTAATCACAAAAACCCCGCCTTGCCTGTTTTGGCTTGGCCTGCCGCCTAGTTCCGCGCTAACTATCGTCTGGTCTCAAGAAGCCGAAGACCCGTGAGAGAAAAGTAAAAGGTGTTCTTACCTTGACCAAGGGGCACTTCAGCCCCTTTTATCCGGCCAATAGTGCTGCTTCTTCCGACCATCATTCCGAGTCTTGGTAAAGTCCTGCCTCTCCAACGCACCACCCTGAATCCTCCAAACAGGAATCGCCAACTCAAGAAGGTTGCCACCAAAGTCATCCAGCACTTTGTGCACAGCCTCAGCGTCCATCTCAGGATCCTTTTCTCCTGTTCCTTCATCACCGCCAAATGTCGCATGAGACCAACTCTTCTTCCACTCTTCCAACGCAGAGATTGCACTCTCATACTCTGGCTGTACATCTTTAGCCACGAGGTAGAAAGTGGATCGAACAGCGTGTTTCTTGTCTGATTTGAACAACTGGATGTTTGCAAATGAGTTGAATTGGTGAAGTAGATGTACTACATCCCATGCATCTGGTTTGCGAAGTAAGACAACCATTGTCCCTCCCGGAATGATGCGCTGCATAGCTAGGATGAGCTGAGATGTCGTGAGACGCGTTCTTTCGAATTCTCGCCTGTGCTCCGATCGCTCCTGACCCCGAAGAACGGCACCGCCACAGAAAATGAGCTGGAAGCGTTGATCAACGAAGGGGCGCTCAGCGAGGAAGAGGGAGTGGTCTGGATGACTCGTTGGAATGGTCCCCATGCCGAACTCACTCGCGAGCATGGTGATGTCCAGAAACTTGACGTATCCGGCAGATAAGGGGAAAGAATTTTTGTAACCGCCCATATCGGGAGGGAGAGTGATGCCATAGGCAATGGCGTTCGGGTTGTACTCCAAGGTACCCCACGTGAAGCCGCCTGGTGCCATGCATAAGTCCAGTACCTGGAATGGTTGAACACCAAGGTCTCCTGGGGTTAGGGCGCTTGTTTTCGCTTGCATTTCCAGCGCGATTTGCTTTGTCATTTCGTAGAATTCTTGCGCTGCCTTCTCTGTGGCTGTGTCCGACTGTTCACGTCGATTTTGCCAATACCTGTCTCCTTCGGGGTTGTTCCAACCCTGAAATGGTATTAATAAGTGGCCAAAATTGATGCATATCGCTGGTGCAACTACCTTCTTCCTAACTTTCTCGAGCCATTCGAAAGTTGGACTGTTCTTTGCCAGATATTCTGCTAAAATTCTGCTGTTTGGGCTAGTCGGCAAACTAGATATGTCTCGTTGTAGTTCTGACATGGCAAATGTGCTAGAGCTCGTCTGAAATTAAAGAGGGAAGAAGAAAGGAGTGGGAAGCAGTCCCTTCTTATACTAACCAATTCACATAGTCCTTGAGGGTTCAGAAATTTACCCCGCTTGTGAATACAGTAAAGACCGGGTCTCATTCTCGACACCTGCGATCTGATGGAGCTAGGCGTCCGATAACTTGCCGATGAAATTTGGGGAGAATATCTAGAGGGGACTACTCTTACTAGTAATAAAGTACTAGTAGAAGTAAAACTAGAAGCAGAAGCGTGATAAAGGAAGCAGAACTAATAATACTCAAAACCTGAACTTGCGAGAAAGTGATCAACTGCTTGTAAACAGACAGCATCGACAGTTCTCTTCCGAGCAACCTTGTAGTAAAGCTTAGCGTATCATGCAAGTCTTGAATATTATGATCATCATTACATATAACTATTTCTAATAGATCGTTCAGGCATAAACAGCAGTTTACTACGCTTATCTTCCATCTGCTGTGAGGTGAGGGCTTCAAATTAGACCTTCAGATCTGCTTCTCGAGCTTTTTGTACATTCTTCGCGTGCTAGTAATCTATCATTATCAGATTCCTATGGCGCTCAATTTCAAGTTTCAATCAAGAAAGAACCTGGGCTGTAAAGCCTTTTCATATGACGGGAGAAGAGGCTGGAGTAGCTGACCCTATGGCCGTTTATAGAGCGCATGTTGACACTAGTCATTTATACCGCTGTAGTCTATCGAGAAGATTGTTTGCTCTAGAACAACTTCTATATATGATCTGAAAAGACGAAAAACATAAAAGAAGCACACCGGCATAGACTGCACAGAATTTGCTTGGCATTTTCAAGGGGATTGTTATGGACCGGAATGTTGGCATAAAAGCCAAACTCTGCAAAGTAAAGTAGATTATCATATTACAAGCTTCTTTTTCACTTGAAGAGTTTACGTATCATATAACGGAAACGCGAGTGTATGAGCTGAACCACTGCTCTTTCCTCAGGACTTGGACGTTGGGAGGGCCATCGATTGAGCGCTACTGAGATTGTTCCTCTCAGACAACCTGCCTTTGCGGCGAGACCCCATGGTTGGTGCTTGATATGGCAATTGCTCGTTGATGTTGTGGATGTATAAGGTGGTGTATAGGTTCATGTAAATTTACAAAGCAACCTCGGTCGTGGTGTTGACCCCCGATTGCGCCATGCTCACCCCCACTAAGGCTACTCGGGAACATCCTCCTAACCCCTACCCCACCACACCCCAAGGACGGCAATAGTAATCAGCCCGCCGACCGTTCACTACACCATGGCATCCTCATCCTCTGCTCTCTACCAGCTGCTGCCTTTCCGTGACTTCCGTCGCCATGACGGCCCCTTCCTCCAGCTCTGATGGAACCTACCCCTCCAGCGACAGCGATACCGAGAGCAGCACGACAAACTATGGGCAGTATGGCCACCCGGGAGAGGAGCCTAAGCCTGTCTATCGCGAAGGCTCGCTGTCTTGGGCTAAATCCACGCTGAAGGATGAGGATATAATCACTGTTACGAAGGACGAGGGCAACGAATACACCATCTTCAGTCTCGCGCCGGCAGATCCCGATGGCCAGGGCCGCCTCTATGAACTGCGAACAACGTTTGCGACGCTGCTCCCCCAGGCATTTCTCGATAAGCATCTATTCCGCACTCTGCCACAGCACCTGCTGCCACCAAACACCCTACACGTCCTTATCTCGACGTTGTCAGGAACGGGTCTGGCGCCGGATTTCTTCGATGAAGTCTTGCACCCACTTTTGAAGGCTGTGGGATTAGCGGACCCAAGTTATATTGTCCTGCGGACGAAGAGTACGGAATCAGTCAAGGAGTTTGCAAAATCACGCCTGCTGGCTGGGGCCAATGCTGGGTCGCAGCAGACTGTGTTGATGCTGAGCGGAGATGGGGGAATGGTGGACACGATCAATGGGCTGCTGGAAGAGGAATCAAGATCAAGGTATTTCTCACAATCTTCATCGTGCGCTTTAGCTAATTCCTCCAGCAACTATGTCCCACCCGTCCTCTCTCAATTGCCCCTCGGAACTGGAAATGCCCTCTTCCACTCCCTCCATCGACCTTCTCCCCTGCCTTCAATATACATTCAAGGCCTACGAACCCTCCTCCACGGCACACCTAAACCCCTTCCCATATTCAAAGCCAAATTCTCCCCTGGCGCGAGACTTGTCACCGAAGAAGGGCAAACGGCTACTGCTCTCTCGAATAATACATTGTACGGAGCAGTAGTGGCCAGCTACGGTCTCCACGCAACGCTGGTAGCAGACTCGGATACGACGGAGTACCGGAAACATGGAGACAAGCGTTTTGGACTGGTAGCCAAAGATCTGCTCTTCCCAGAAAGCGGAGAGTCTCCCCACGCATACAAAGCGAACGTTGCGCTGGTGAAGAACGCCAAAGACGAGGTGCTTGCTACCAAGGAACATGGCTACGTCCTTGCGAGTCTGGTGTCGAATCTCGAAAAGACATTCGCGATTTCTCCTGCAAGCGAACCACTAGATGGACAGTTACGCGTGCTTCATTTCGGACCTCTTGGTGGGGAGAAGACTATGGATGTTATGAAAGGGGCGTATGCCGAAGGGGCTCATGTTGAGATGGAGGAAGTGGGATATGATGCTGTGGAGGGGTTGAGGATAGATTTCCTTGAAGAGGGAACGGAGTGGAAATGGAGGAGGTGCTGTATCGATGGGTTGATTGTTGGGGTGGAGGAGGGTGGTTGGATGGAGGTGCAGCTAGTTCCAAAAGGGGCGGAGGCGGTGTTGGTTGTGAGTGATGTTTAAACGGGGGCTGTTTTAATTTGCACGAGTATTGGGTATGTTCAGGATAACGCGAGTTCGTGAATATGCTGTTTCTTCTCATTTATGTTGTAGACATGGAATCAATGGGTGGCACTGTTTTGGTGTTGGTATAGACTTGGAATATGACACCATCAAATCAGGTCCTCGAGCAGTTCATTCCGTTGTAATCCAGTACATATTGATATTTAGTTACCCAGAAGTGTCATCGACATGGATATCCTTGCCCGCACAGTACATCAATACCTCACAGGATTCTCCAACAAAGCCAGTCAAAACCTCTTACTACCTTATATACCATTCAGCATCCTTTCCTCTGCCACGGCGTACTCTCCCCCTCAATCAATTCCACCCATTACTCTTCACCCTCTACCCTTCGCCAGATTCGTTTCGCCATGGCCGCCCACCTGGCTCTGTTACTAACCTCCTCTCCCCGCCCTTTTTCCTCTTCTTCAAAACGCGGGCAGCCAGGCGCATTCCATCTCGCTCGACGCTCTAAGCAGGCCTTCTCGTTCTCGCGCGGGTACTATACATGTATACTCATCCGTCGTGTACATGCTCCCGTGCAGCTGGCTGTATATACTTGAAGCTTGGATTCGGCAATATGGTACGAATATGATACGATATGACATGGAAGTGAAGTATTCTGAGAGTGGGTGAGGGCTGTGGAGAGAGGGAGGAGACTCATTACTATGGGTACATAGATGCTGAATGAATGTCGAGATGGAAAGAACTAATTAATAAGACGAAAAAGTAAATGAGAAGAAAAGTAAAGAAGGGGAAAAGGGGAAAAGGAAGTGGAGCAATTAAATGGGTTTGGAGGACGACGTGCTGTGCTATGCACAAATACATATGTGAATATAGGACCAAGTCAACATTGAATCCCATGTTGCCCGTTGCTGTTTCCCCCGCTAGTCACGCTAGTCATATCAGCGACATGCAACAAAACCCCGACAATTCCCCCTTTCGGACATTTCATCTATTGCCATTTATTCACTTTCACAGACCCCTCCCTCGGTTTTCCGTTTCGCATCGCTGTGCGCGCCCAACCGGCTTTTATCGAATCGTTACTCGTATGCACGCCCCCTATGAGTGCCGTAGCAGATCTTCCGTTCATGCATCTAGAATATCAATCTACTTGCTTGTCAATATATCTGGAACCCTCATCTATGTACAACGGTACTGTATTTCGCTTCCCTGCTATCCCCTAGAATCGAGGAAAGGAAGTATGCTTGTTCTGGCAATCGCAACTCAACGAGCGCTGACCCCCTCGCTTGTGCCCCTGGCCATCTCATGCATGCTTAAGCGAGACCCTGTAAGGCAGATAGCAGCTCAGATTATTTAGCTAGAGGATTTGCACTGATGCTAAGCATGATGTAATGATACTATGTTAGACACGTCGGCGGCGTCCAAGCAGCGTATGGAACTAAGCTCCACTCTCTCTTATTGACAACATCTCTATAAATATCTGGGTGCGTTTATATAGAAGAAGTGGTAGATTAGGGGGCATGATGACTTTGACTACACATTATCTAGGATAGGACATGGCTATGAGCTGAGTGTTTGTTTCTCTCTTCGTTTTCGTCTGGATGTGCAAGTTGTTGATGGATGGAATCTTGTCTGGAAAATTGAGAATCAGCCAGCGTAGATTGAATGAATGGCGTTGTGTTATGCTGGTTGAGAAAACTTACCTACTATCCACATTTTCAAAGGATCAATGAATGATTGATTGAAGCCCTTGATTGACTATAAATGCCCTGTTCTTCTTTTCTTCCACATTCCACGTTTATATCCGTCCGACACATCCACCAGAACTCCCCAACCCTCCAACCCCAAATTCAATTCGATTTTCACAACCTCGAGTCCGAGCCAACCAACCATGTGTAAACACTACAGCACCACCTACGCCTGCGGGGATAAAGTCGACGAATGGGAAGAATGCGACCGCGCGACCGTGAAGGAGGTCCGCAAGACTTGCTTGTACAACGATGAGGAAACGGCGCTTCGAAGCCTGGCTCACGATTGTGCGGGATGCGAGGTATTGAACGCTAGGACAGAGGATGCTAAGAGTGTCGATATGCAGGATGCTGAGAAGGCGTTCGTATAGGTAACTGGGATGTGACTAGATGGAAATGAGAGATGAGGGGTGGAGAATGAGAGCAGGAAATGGCGTTGTAGAGCGAGTACCGGAGGATTGAATGAGAGGTTGTGGTATTGGTTTCTTGGGAAAGTAGGGAAGATTTGACGATCATTTGGAGGAGCGAGATAGCTCAGTGAAGGGAGTGATTTGACTGGTTTATATTGCAGCTTGTGTGCTTTCCTCTTCAATCTCGTCTTTGTCGATAAGCTCCCATTCATCTATTCGGCTATTCAATGCTTCCAGGACGTGCTCGTACGGATCGGTCGCGTCTGCTCTACTTGCTGGTGACTTGTCTTGTGGTCCTGGGGCTGGACTTCCTAGAAAAGTTTTTTCTCGGCAATAATAACATACTGCGTTGCCTGTACAGGGCCATCCTTCAGCGCATGGGAATACATAGGGTTCGAGGGCATCGTGGGCTGGTGAAGCAGATCGATTCTGGCCGTCTCCCACTGTTGATCGGATGGTGTCTTCCGACCCACCATATACGCACTCAACCCCCCTTTCCCGACAACAAGAACATCCTGACCCGACCTGGTCACACCTAGTCTTGGTCGATTTGCACGGCATGCAGTCCGTCGAAGGATGCAGTCCCTCCCGCTCCCTGAATCCCGGTGGTCGCCAATCAGGCTTGTAGTAGAACCTTGGGAACCTGTCCACGCACCCAATGCCATTCTTCTTGCAGCTACCACACAGCGGCTCGTCGCTGGGGCGTATAGATCTCGCTCGGCACGCAATGCAAATTCCTTGTTTGTCCCATCCACCCTTTACATAGAGCGCGTTGCCGACAGTAATCATGATCGTGCAGAGAAGGCCGTGCTCGCTACAGCGATCGCAGACGTCAGAATCTAGCTTGCATCCATGGCCAGCATTCTTGCACGCGTCGCAGGACTGGCCGACAAGCGGGTTAGGTGGTTCCCACGGGTCTGAAAGGGGTGGTACGACGAAGGCTTCGAGGTAAGCAGAAGGCGCCCAGCCTATGCCTGCTTCTGTCTTGACGAGACTCCAGCCTAAGATTCGTCAGCTGCTGATTCCTGTAGATGGGAGAGAGAGACTTGCCATGTGTATTGTCTTCTGTGACTAGAATCAGATCGCCTCTTTTCATGGTAACTTCATGTCGGTTGTGTCCCACAAAGTCGAATAACGCGCGATGTGTTTCGCGGCGAGGTCTCTGTGGCGGCCCGACTGGCGGTAACGGCGGGCTGGTATTGTTGGGAGCTGAATCTGAAAAGTCCATTGTACTTGATCTTGACGGTATAAAAAAGTGACTTGGAAGAGAAAATCGAGTGCGTTGTTGGAACTTGGAAGAAGCTTTGCGCGAGGATAGCTATCTGGATGTAATGGTGGAGTGCGGGGTCTTTCTTATACAGTATTGCCTGCCTGTTTGCGGCTAACAGCATCACCATGCGCGCAAGCAGGCTATCTGACCCAGGGGTTTGGCCGACTCCTGCTTCTCCATATCGAACAGTGTTTCCTGGCTTCCAATGATTCGCTGTTGTGCTTACAGGCTATCATGCTCTGTCTTGGAAATGCTATTGCCATTGCCATTGTCGAGAGAGGCGTAGAGCGTCGACTTTTTGCTGGCAGGTCAACCGGGAGACTTTGATTTTGAAAGAACGGTTCATCGTCATGGCCAACATTCTACTCTGAATCAATTAAAAAGTTAAAATTATATTAGAGAGAAACACGTCTTGAATCTTGCTCCCAATAATATAGAAACTATGATTGTTTCTTGAGGAAGCTAGAAGAGGATCTCTCTAACTAGAAGGTAGGTCAACCGACTTCTTAGGGCTGTACTAAATTTACTTATGCACATGGTACATCTACTTAGACTAACCTAATCAGGGAAATGCTTCGCGTACGGGGCACCCCAGGTACCTCCATTACCGCCCAGTTTAACTGTGCCCTGAAGTACCCGGCTTTCCGACCCGACTCTCATGGCCGACTTCTTTCGGCCGTGAGACTGTCAGTGCCTCCCGATCCCGCTACAGTAATGCAGGCACCCCTGCTCTGATCATTTCTGGCAAGTCTGTAGGTATCTAAATACATAATAAGGTAGGCATTCTTCCTTCATCTCTAATACTGCCCTACTCTAATACTGCTGCAGATATTAGCGTAGTAGAAGTCTGCTAACCCTATTCCCTGCCATCACTAGCCTACTAACATAATAGAGCCTACTAGTGCTACTATAGAAGAAGTATAAAACTATAGACATAGATACTTCTATACTAAATACCGACGTAGAATGAATTCTTTAGCCCTAAATAGAGATATTGTTGGGATATTAGGATCACCACATGCTGCTTCGCAGTCATGTGACTTAGCGGGTGCTGAGTCAGCAGTGTAGAGACTTAACCTCTGCAATGCAGGGCCATTATTAATGCTAAGCAATATCAACTAGAACTAATGACTAGTCTTACTACGTAGTATAAGTGATCTAACATCTATTACCTATAATACTAATACTAATTAGTAGTAATCTCATAGGAGATGCTATAAAGTAGTAAGGTTTTAAACTAGAAGAGGTAGAATTAGACGTAGAGGTTATTATAGCCTAAAATGTCTTATTTTATACTAAGAACCTTTAATAATAAATCTGCGATTCTTAGAGGTTATTACGGCCTAAAGGAGCAATTGCAGACTGATTTATAGTTTTCTAGAAGTCATTATAGCCTAAAGGAGAGCTATAAAAAGGACTATTTAGTTAGTTTAAGATACTAGAGGTTATTATAGCCTAAAGGTGTCTATGTCTATTACGTAGAACAATTAAAGCTTTATAAGCATTAGAGGTCATTATAGCTTAAAGGAACGCCTTATTAGGAAGTATTACATTAAAGAATTATTATGATTAAGACGATTTTCACCCTTATTTTACTCTAAAAACCTTTAAATTACCCCCTTAAATTTACTACTTCAAAGTCTAAAAATACCTTTAGAAAATATAATACTATATAATAATAGTTTAGGATAGTAATCTAGAAGGAAAGGAGGAGGAGTAAGCTAATCTACCTAAGTCTTCCTAGCTAGAATAGTAAGATATAGCCTCTAAATTAACGTTTTTAGAGCTATTACTAGCGCTTGAGAACTTATGATATTGCCTATTTAAGATACTATAATTATCTTTTAGATATATTAATCTAAATACTTAAAGATAGACAATTAATATACTACTTAGCAATCTCTACTTCCTAGATCTTAATAGAATCTGCTCCTTTAATATTACTAATTACTAAATAAGGAAGATTAAGGACGACTAGCTTTAGGGCACTTTTTAAGCTAATTTTTTAGGATAGACTATAAAAGACTTTATATATTATAACTATATGATAGTATACGCTTTAAAGGATACCCTATGCTAGTAAAGCATCTTCTATACTTAAGAAGACTAGGATCTAAGGCCTATTGCGCTATAGGTTATAGTGACTCTTTTAAAGAAGGTAAGATATAAATAGACTAATAAGAAGATCAAGTTTTAAATAAGTAAGAATATCTAGTTCTACTTATAATTAAATCCTAGATTTAATAAGCTTTTCCCCTTTACGACCTTATTAAATTAAGGCACCTTGCCCTACCTCTTATAAGTAGGCTTATAAGTAGGCTCGACCTAACCTCTACTATATTAATAACCTCCTCCTTTTAATAAAGGTAAAGGCTACTACACTTTAGGTATTAGAATACTTAAAGACCTAGGGCGAGGGAGATAATAAAGACTAGCAGAAAAGACAATTGTAGAAGAACCTAGTAGGCCATCTAAGACTACGCTAAATACTACGCATAGACTTAATAAAGGAGAGCTCTTAGAGGAGTAGAAGAAGACCTATAGAGATGACGAGATGTAGAAGAAGGAGTAGTAGGAAGCCTAGTACTTTAAGGAGTTTAAGAAGATAAAGGAGCACTTAAGTAATATGAACCTAATCCTTAAGAATCAACTTCTACTATACAACCTAAAGCTTATAAAGAGAGAGCGAAAAGAGCAAATAGACTACTAGTATACTTAGTACGAGTAATAGTTAAGATAATGCCGCAATTCAAGCTCGTCTTATAGTAATAAGAGCGATAATAATAGCCGGAGAAATGACTAGCATAAAGGAAAGAAGAATTCTAATAACCCTAATAGCCAATCAGAGCTATCTATTAACAATGGCCTCGTAGGATTAGTAGTTGATAAAGAGATTATTACAAAGTAGCTTATTAATCTAAGCAAGCTATATTAAGATAAGAAGTAGCGTTATAGTAGCGCGCTTTATGATTTAATTAGCCTAAAGCTTAAGATCTTCTTTAAAAACTATAAAAACGCTAACTTCCCCTAGTATCTCTATTATTATGCTTTTCTTATAATACTAAAGGATAAAGCTTCTAACTTCTTTTATAAGTTCTTTATAAGTAAGAGCTTAAACTTTATATTAATAATTATGTATATAAGAGTAGAATTTAAGATAAAGGAGAATTAGTAGTACTACTTAGAAGAGTAAAATATAACTATACTAGAGATGATTAGTCTTAAGCTAAAGAATAATAAGAAAGATATATTAGAATACCTTTAAATTATCTTTATAAGATTAGCTAGATGCTAGAAGGGCCTGCTTATAAACTACTAAGGTACTAATAATCTTAAAGATAAGGTTATTACTATATGTAAAACTTGCTAGGAATGTAGGTAATATACCTTCTTACCTTTTATAACTTATTAAAGCATTTATACTTAATTGTAAAGTACTATAGTATTTGTAATAGTATTAACAACTTTATAGAGTTAAGTAGAAAAGAAGCGCTAGTAATAAAGAATCGGCAGTAGCAAATTCGACTAATACTATATAAATTAAACGTTTAGCAATAGCAATTATAGCGTATTATATAAAAGTAGTAGCTATTAAGGTCGCTCCAACTTTTAGAGTACTAGAAGACTATCTTAAATATCATTATAGCTAAAGAAGTACTATATTTATTAAAAGGATAGCTGCTAGTCTATAAAACACTTTAAAGAAGAGAAAGTAGAAGTATATATAAAGTTTAAAGAAAAGTCTTATAATCTAAATCCTATAACCATAAAGTATAATAGCTTTTTAGTAGAGTATAAAGGTCTTAATAGCTTTAAATTAGATACTACTAAGGAGCACTTTAGCGCATAATAGGTAGTAGACTATAATGGCGACTATGGTAATAATAATAACAATAGTAATAATAATAATAAAGAAGGTAATAATAAGTATTTCTTTATAGATTTTAGTAAAGTAAATAGTCTAAAGATAATCTCTATCCTAGTAGATTAATCAACCTTATATGCTCTTATAAAAGTTAATATTTTCTATACTAAGAAGCAACCTAAGATAGTCTCATCTTGCTTATTACTTTAAGAATCGCCTTAAATGCTTATATTATCTAAATCGCCTACCGAAACGCCTACTAAAACGCCTATCAAAACGCCTATTACAATAGGCGATTCGCTTAGCAAAATACCTCCCTAGATACTATTTTAATTAGAAATATTTACCTTTAAGGACTACTATTTAAAGGATCGCTTCTAGGGGAACATATTAGATAGTAGGGCAGCAAGGGTATCTATAGTAGGTAAGGCCTAGTTTATCGCATTAATAAAGCTATTCCTAGATCTTAAAATTAATAATAACTTAGTAGGCTATTATACAATTTAATTTAGCAAAGGTAGAACTATCTCTAAAGGATTTATAATCGTCCCTACTTTTATTAGAGATATTACCTTCTATATTCTCCTAACTAAGACCCTATTTCTACTTTATATTATAGATATAGATTAATTAAAGGTTAAGTTAGATAATTTAGAAAACGTACTAATTTAAGGTGATTAAATAATCCTAGTAGTATATAAATAAAGGTATCCGTTTATACTTCTAGACTAATTAGAATAATTAGTAGCTTACTATTACTTGATAGAGGCCTAGTTGCGCTAAATCTACTATCGTTTTAGGCACTTCTTAGTCTCTCAATTAACGAAGATTCTAGACCTAGCTAGTTATAACCCTAATATTAAAGCTATTCATAAGCTTACAAAGTTCTATTATTAATACTAGATGAATTAGAAGGCGCCTAGGAGATTTAAGTTCTTACTAAAAGACAACCTATACTTTAATTATAAGGTTATTATTAATATCCTTTATATCAATTTAAAGCCTATACTATAGATAGTCGATTTAGCTACAGGTTTCTAGATAGCTAGATTCCTAGCTAATATGTCTATTTAATACGCATAGGATACTATTAAGCTATACTAGATTAATACATATTAAGGCCTACCTAATCTCCTAATTTATAACGCTAGTACTAACTTTATAGTTGCAGATTTCTGCTAGCACGCTAAATTAATAGGAATCTAAGTTAAGTAGGTCCTAGTAGAGGCCTATAATATAATTAGAAAGGTTAAAAGATATCACGCTTCTCTTTAATATGTATTCTAGATCCTTTAAAGCGAATTATAAAGGATATTAGATAATGAAAAGATATTGCAAATAGCTATAAAGTTAGTAAACGATTTAGTAGGCCTAAATAGGCTAGTACCTACTCTTCTCATCTTTAAGGCCTACCTACGACTCGTAGAAGACTCTCCTACGTCCCCTAATATCATACTATAAGTTAAAGCAATTTAAAAGGCAACCTACAAAGTATAAAAGCTTTAGGCTAAGTGCTAGATTAGGGATGCCCTTAATATATATAATAGACTAGATACCTTAAGTACCCTAGTTCTTCCTTTCTAATTAGAAGTCTATATCTTCTAAGAAGGTAAAGGCTAGATAGGACTATTTAAGCTTATTTCTACTAAGAGAGAGACTTGTATTATCAAGCTCCCTAATAGACCTATAAGCTTCCGCGTAACTATTATTAGAGAGTATTAGACTAATAAGGCTAGTAATAAAGTAGATAGAGAGATTAATCTAGATATCTAGCAAGTAGAAGAAGCTATAGTAGCTAAAGGCAGTAGTGCTATAATACTTCTAGATTTAGATAAAGATAAAGAGCTACTCCTAGCATATTAATAATAGCATAATATGCTTATCTAGAAGCAATAATATAGCTACCTAAAAGGCTTAAAGAATAAGCGCCG
The DNA here is from genome assembly GCA_007821535.1 of Lachnellula occidentalis. Classification (NCBI taxonomy): domain Eukaryota; kingdom Fungi; phylum Ascomycota; class Leotiomycetes; order Helotiales; family Lachnaceae; genus Lachnellula; species Lachnellula occidentalis. Next base: position 23,975 of record QGMI01000175.1, on the reverse strand, counting down.
CGCTATCTCTAATCTAGATAATAAAGTAGTCTATATTACTATAATTAAGTAAGATACCTAAGTTACTATAATATTTATAATATAGAAGGAAAAGGATAACCTTAAGCTATTACTAAAGTTGCGCTAGTAGGGAGTTATTACTACTCCTAAAAAGCTATTCTAAGGCTTACAAATAACTAAATTTAAGGGATTACTTAGCTAAGATATCTTCTGCTTTAAGGTATATAACTCTTAAAAGTATAAGAAGATATACATTTTCAAGGCGCAACTTATTAATAAGATTAAAGGAAAAGTAATTAATAAACCTTATAAGAAATCAAAGCTCATAATTATAGGCTATAGCGATTAAGGGAAGAAGTTTATATTAATGCAATCTTTAATAATCTAGCGCGCTAGCTAGTATGTGATTCTAGCTATTACTTCTTCATTAATGCTTATTAAAGACGACGCATTTAATCTATAGCTATAGGACATTATATAGGCATATACTTAGTTAGATTTAGAGCTAATATAAACAATTTTAGTATACTTACTATTATAATTCTAATACCTCTACCTTAAAGGGACTATTATAGTAGTAATTAAACCCTTATATAGAATTGCAGAAGTAGGAACCTACTAGTATATGATATACTATAAGCATTATAAGGAGAAGCTTATAATACAGACGTTAATATATGACCCCTACTTTATAATTACCTAGAATAGCTAAGAGGTAGCAATAGTAGGAATATAGATAGATAATACCCTAATTCTTTATAATAAGAAGTTTACTAAGCTAGAAGATGATAAGCTTATTAAGGCTAAATTAAAGGCAAAGCTAAAGGAAAAGCTAATAGGAGAGAATCCCTTTATTTTTAATAGCTATATCTTATTAATTAAAGGGAAGGACCTTATGCTTTACTAGAAGGAGTAGAGGAAGAAGCTAGAACTTGTTAATACTAAGGCAAATGATAGTAAGTAGGCATATATGTAATAGCGTATATATAGCGCCTATATCGCATTAATCTACTAGCTAGAAGTCTCCTTTAATCTATTAGTAGTAGTATAGCATTAAGACTCTAATAAGATAGAAATCATAGTACTTAATAAACGCTTTAATTAGTAGAAGAATAATCTTAATAAAGGTCTATACTATATCCTCTTATATCTCCTAATAGCTAGACTCTTCATCTTTATTAATAGATTCCTAGTAAATAATAAAGATTTAAGTTCCTAGTTAGGATTTATTATTATACTAGCTAATAAAGATATACGAGAGCTAGGCGAGTTTACTATTAGTAGAAACGTAGTATATTAGAGCTTAATAAAGAGTAAGAGAGTTATAAGAAGTAGTCTCGTATTAGAGATTTATAGAATAATAGCTAGTATAGACATAGGAATCATGATTAGTACTATGTTAAAGCGTATTATAAAGGAGTTAGAAATGCCTTTAATTGAGATAATCGTCTATATAAACTCCTACTCCTTCTATGAATGCCTTATTAAGCTTAGTACTACTAAGGAGAAGCGCCTAATAATTAATATTATAAGTTTATAAAAATCATATAAGGAATAAGAGCTATATAAGATCTGCTAGATTAATAGCAAGGATAATCTAGCAGATATAATAATAAAGGCTAATCTAAATTAATTGCTAAAGGAGCTAATTAATAAGAATAAGCTTACTATAAGAATAGAAGGATAGGTTAAAAGATAAGCAAATAGAGGAACTATAAAGCTTTAAGGCTAACTATATTAGTCTCTTCCTATAATAGCTTTTATAGCGATTTTAATATACGATTCTAAGCAACCTAAGGATCTAACTATTATTAGTTGCTTATTAGTTTCTTAGATCCTTCCTAGTACTCTTATTAGCTAATTTGATCTTTAGCTATATCTAAACTACATTTTTCTCCTATATTCATTTAAGCTATACTTCCTTATAATAAAGTCTTTTCCTTATATTATCATAAGACCTATATTATATAGGTAATATAAGATATGATAGACTATATACTAGCATAAGAAGAAAACAATAGATCTCTATCCTAATAAGGCAATACTAGTAATAAAAGAGAAGTTACTAGTATTAAGATATTAGGATCACTATATACTACTTCGTAGTCATATGACTTAGTAGGTACTAAGTTAGTAGTATAGAGACTTAACTTCTATAATATAGGGCTATTATTAATACTAAGTAATATCAACTAGAACTAATAACTAGTCTTACTACATAGTATAAGTAATCTAATATCTATTATCTATGATACTAATAGATATAGAAGCTACTAATACTTATAAGAAGACGGCTTTAATTAATAAGCTAGAATTAGTTTTAGAATTAGTTCTAGATAAGTACCTATATAGTTTCCGACTAGCGCTCCTTATTTAGGCTATTATAATGACTATCTTTCTAATATCTCTAGATTAAGTAAGTAATGCTTCTAGTATATCTTTTACTTAGAATTAGATCTAATATAATAGAATATTGCTAGTATAGCTATACTAAAGATTATAGACGAGTTCTATAGCCTTAGCTAGGTCTCCTAGTATAGCTTAGTATACTTTATATACTTTGCTAGCTTCTAGTTATTATAAGGTAAAGCCTATAAATATTTCTTCTTAAAATTAACCTTTATTATAACTATCCTATTTTTTATAATAGGCAGTTTGATTTATTAGGTAGTACTAAATTCTACTACCTTTATTATTAGCTATACTATTACTAGTATAGGAGAAGTAGGTATTTCGACTAGTAAGACTATTATATTCGCCTTTTCTACTAAGCCTAAGAATTAGCTAATACTAATAAGCTTTATAGGAGCCTTATATACTATTACTACTATTTTTAAACTACTCCTTAGTAGTATTATTATAAAGCGCCTTAACTAGAGATAGTACTTCTATATCAACTTGCTTCTAGGTAGTACTACCTTTGCCTTACTAGTTATATTCTTCTATACTCTATCTTCTACTAAACTAATTAAGGTAAGCTAGAAAGAAAAGTTTTTATAAATAGATCCCCTAGGGATTACCTTAGCTATAAGTTATATTATAAGCTTTATTATTATACTATAAGATAAAGGATAATCCTATACCTAGAATAGTAGTAGGGTTATTAGTCTACTTATTAGATTCATTACTCTATTAGTAATATTAATAGCTTAAGAAACCTATTAAGGCGACTATACTATACTACTACCTAGGCTCTTAAAGTAGTATATACTATAAGTAGGATATCTCTTTTAACTTATCTTCTCTAGCTCTTATTTCCTTCTCTTATATTACCTTCTTTTATTTTTCTAGAGTATTTAAGATATAGATACTATTAAGTCTAGGGTTTATAATCTACCCTTAGTTATTACTAGCTATTTTGCTATTATTACTAAAGGAATTACTATTACTAAAACTTAGCATATAATGCTCTTTATAGCCCTTAGCTTAGCGCTTAGGTTAATTAGAATAGGTCTCCTATATATATTAAATGTGTATATAAGTATAGGAAATTAGATCGGCTATCTAATTCTTCTTAGTATAGCCCTCGTATTCCCCTTCTAGAATATACTAGATCTTATATAAGCAGATGTAGACTTGGCGGACTTATCAACTATATTATCTACCGTTTACTATGAGTCCTCTCTTTCTCGTTCGACTGCTTCCTACTCCCTTCTTCCCTCTTTACATTAGTATTCTCTTCTTCGAGAGCTTAATACTAGTACCTTCTTCACCTCCACTGACCTCTCCATTGTTTATTAGTGTAAGCTTTGACAATAATCTAGTGTATTGGCCAATTCTTATAATTGGTGCGTTAACCCCCGCTCTTGCTTAACACATCTTGGAAACCCATGAAAATCTTCGCCAAGGGCACTATTATGTGAGGTTGCCTTGAGGCTGATAGTCATCCGTCAACTTTTTCTCGGGTAGAGAGCCTAGTCACAATTCTGGCGACTTAGTAATCCTGATCCACCCCTGCGATTGGTTGGTGCGTATCCCTGGGCTCGTATATAATGTGCTTGCAAGCTATTTTCTAGATCCAATTTCAGGCGAAGTCTTCATAGCTGAAATAATCAATCAGGAATATAAGCGCGAATACTTGCGAGTTAAGTAGATATATAAACAGCGTTCCTCATCCCTATAAACTCAACATCCTCAATACTGTTCCTCTATACTTCTTACAACTCAGATCACTCATTCAATTCTTCTCACCGGCTATTACTATTCAGTACTATGGTTCGGATTGTTGCCAGCGCTAGTGTATACTTTCTCACCCCCGGATGTAAGGCAGATTTAGTAGTTTTGACAGGGTGTACGGGCAAAAAATGCCAAATAGCGTCCTTTTTAGACGCTAGGCAAAAATGATTAGTTCTTAAAAATAGTAGTAGAGTAGGGGGATAAATCTGATTAGTTCTAAAAAATAGCAGTAGTAGGAGCGTTTCTTCACGTGTTCTTAGTCATCTCCCTTACTAGCGCAATCGTGCTTCCTTCTTACGAGTTACGAGTATTGCGCTAGTACCTTCCCCCGCGACCTTTCCTTACTTCTATAATCCCTTAAAAACACTTAGATAATATAACTTCTAAAGACGTGTAAGACCACGTTAGCTAGGCACTACATGGATAACGCCCCGGAGCTTGCGTAGGGCCGCGGGGGACATGTTAGCTTCTTTGTTAGGCCTTCTTGCCGCCGTCTGCCTTACACGCGCAGCTCCCAACGCTCTTGAGGCTCGCGCCCCCAACTGTAATTCTGGTGGTTATGTCGTAAATGTATATCTCCAGGCCCGCAATATTCTAGTAAAATACTAACAGCACCGATTTCTAGACAGCGGATGCAGTGCGATGCATCAACGAGCTTGCAGCGCTTAACTCGGTCTGCACTACGGATTTCGGCGGACGGGTCTTGCGAACCTGTGGGAAAGCTCAGATCTGGTCGATTAGTCGTACTAGCAAGGGGGCTTCGACTCCATGGTGAGTATCCGATTTCCTTTATTTATCTTTTGCTGAGGAAGGGAGAGTCTTCCTGATTGATAAGTTCGGCTACTGATATTTTCGCAGTAAGAATGTTGCGGCTACTGCTGGGAAGATCATGGATGCGTGCACTCAGAACCATGGAACTGGCGATGTAGTCTATGGCGACGCATTTGTTGCAGGGAATGGCGATTTCTATATCGCGGTTCAAGGTACACCGCCGTAGATACCAGCCTGTATGCTAGTTGATGATTCGCACCTTCTCCTCTGTAAATTTCGGAGTGAAGGAGACCCTAAATCTGGGCTTTGAAGCATGTAGCAATATGGCGCCGCATCAAAAGCGGCTTATACGGAGGAGCCCAAGTTATATAGGCAGAAAGTCGAATATAGATGACATAAGTAACACTTTACTCGGTTCAAGCTCCTCGGAATGACAAAGGTGGTTCACGTCGTAGATATAGGCTTGAAATCAGCAGGTTTCAGTATTATAAAGCAATCTCCAAAAATAGGCAATCATTAGAAATGAACTCTTCCGGAAGATCCTCAGTCCTCCTTCAAGGACATCCCCCGATTTCCCCACCGCAGACTATTCTGCCATCTTTCCAATGGTGCAATTCAGAGAAAATCTCATATCCCTCCTAGTGATATGTTGAAGATTCGTGAAAAGGCTGTCATGTCCCAGACTTGCAACCTTCGTAGAACTTCTTTTCGTGTGGATTTTTGCTTCAGTCCCCAAAATTGAGGACATTCCAGTTCGATTCCACGCCATTCTGCCTCATCCCCCGAGCTGATCGAGTGGACTCCGTAAGCAGCTTTTTGCAACGCGTGCAAATTTAAAGATTTCCTTTTACATCGTGGCGACAGCGACCTTGGGCGATAGCGACCCTAAATGCCAGGTACTTTATAGTCTCTACAAATTATGTGGTAAAAAAGTGCCCGGCGAGCTAAGGCTTATCCATTCTATAGAACAATTCGCTTCCCCCTTCCAGATTAGGCTAGCCTAAGTAGATTTAATAGACGCGACGCATAGGTAGATTTAGGACAACCCACTTCTTAGCGTGCTTAAGACTATCTACCTCACACGCAATAGAAAGATTTCTTTACATAATATCAATTAATAAGGACAAGAAGGGCAAAAGAATAATCTTTTGAAAGGGAGGGGATTCGAACCCCTGCAGTTTTCACTATGAGAAAGCACACTAATTTTTACATTAGAAAGATACGAGAATCGTCTCTTGAGCCACACGCCATAACCACTCGGCCACCCTTCCAAATTTTGGATTGTTTTCCATTTCAATCCGCTAATTGGAAACTTGGTCCTACTTTCTTCAACCTTCAACCTCTAGGTAGGGGGCACGTTTAATTAGTCGGTCACTTTTACTTAGTCGCTCGTTATGTGGGGTTTGACATATTAGGTAGATAAATAGTATAAACAGCTTGGTCTTTTTAAATTTTAGTATGGATTTCACGATGCCACGTGACGAGCGACTAATTAAACGTGCGACCTTTTTAGCCTGAAGGTTGAAGGTGGAAGAAGGCAGGGGGGAGCCACCGATTATCTAAGCTCTCTTGAAATTGTAACAATTGTTTCGGGGCCCCGGAATCTACAAATGTCGGTTTTCACTTCAATTGATTATTTGCAAAGTGCGATATTTTATTTCAAAGCTTTCTTCTTCCTTGTCTTCACGTTTGTATCCCCGGACATTTCACATAATGTCGCCTATATTGATTTTCAAACGAAAAGCGAACTCAGTCCATACTCGCATGCATACTCAAAGCGTTCGTTGTATGTTGGTTTCAAGTAGCAGCAACAACAGGTGCACGTGCATGGCATATAGATGGACTTTCAAGTAGATATATTACAATATAGTTGAAATGATTAGGTCTGTCCATTCCCAGCATCCCACTCCATACCCCTGGCCGATTCGACCCAATTATACCAATCCACATCTCCACCATCCATATCCATATTGAAATCCACATCTAGACTGGCGAAAACATCAACCGATGGATCTGCATCGGCCCACAGCCAGGGCACGGGGCCGGAGTTCCAGGTCGCTGGATTTGTGTAATCGGATGATCCTGTCGTATGTCCCATTGTCAAGTCGCTGGAAGTGTTCGCCGAGTGGGCGTTTGGTGTCGGTAGGTTCTGGTCATGAAATGTGTGGAAGCCAGTAGCGCTGGGAAAGGCTGAGTCGAAGGTTGGATCCGACCCCAAGCCGCCTGCATAGTATGCAGGTATGGAGGCTGGGGTTGTGTAGGTGGGTTGTGCCGGTGGAGTGGTACTGGACTGTGCAGGTTCCTTGGTGTGATGCCCAGACACCTCTAGAAGCTCGCGCCATCGGTCGCGAAAGAAATCCACGGATTTCGACTCCCCAGTCGGGAATAGCCCAGGACTTCCTGGAACAGGAGTCCGTTGATCTTCCATGTCCAGCTGTGCAGCAGCCTGCGGATCGCTTTTCAACCGCTCGATCTCCACGTCGCGGTGTTTCTTGGCTTTGGCAGTTAGCTTCCGCAGGGGAACCCAGACACGTTGGTTTTTGTCCATGTTTGATTGCGTTGGGATTAGCCATGGGCTATGGAGTGCCATCCAAGCCCTCTCGATGAGGGGTGACCATGGACGTTTGGATACTTCAATCAAGAGGTAGACAACGGCGTGCCAATGGGCGTAGGTTTGGTAGATCCAGCGCCAGTGACGAGCTTCGTGCTCTGCGTTGAGAGCATGGTTGTATTCCGCGACTTCGATTGCTGCAATTAGAAGCTTGTTTCTAATCTGGTCTGAGAGGTGTTCGCTCGGTAAGGAGAATAGGACAGGTAGGTAGATGAACAGTGTCAGCTTAGCTGTCACAAGCCGTATGACATTGAGCTGGACCCAATACACAATGTTGCCTGCTTCTGAGTACTGGAGGTAGCCTTGGTCGACTTTTTGCCAGATTTGGTTTAGAAGACGGCTTTGTTCTTCTATGCCCGGCGCACCCTCCTTGGCACTCTGGGGCATCATCTGCCTCACAATTATGTTTATCTCACACGAGACGATTGGGATGGACATATCGGTCAATCCCTCACGCCCTATTGGCATCTGACTTGTTTCGGGTTCAATATCTGCGTCGTTTATATTGAGGGGTAATTTCGTGTCGTAGCTGCCGGGCGCGATTGTATAATCTGACGCTTGGTCCTCAGCTGCTCTTATATCAAGCCAACACAATACTGCCCATGCCCTTCTTCGCATTTCGATTTCGTAAGGAGTCAAATACTTGAAATGAGCGCCATCACGTTGCAAACCTAGGGCCTGACCCATCCTAATGACAAGTCCCGTCATCATCCACACAAATCTCGGACTGTCATGGCGGCGGCCAAGGCTGAGGAAGATGGCGAATGCTTGTACCAAAACCAGATCGGGAACGTTGAGGAAATCAGCCTTTGCAAGTGCAAGCTCTAGACCGAGGCGGTACTTGAGATTGAGGTCGGTTTTAGAAACGCCAAAGTTGGTCTTTATCTGCACGCGGGGAGATTCAGTACTGTTTCAAACTTCCAAACTTGCCGTGCGAATTCCATTCGAATGCGAACTTACATCGTCTTCCTCCATGGAAGTTATTGCTGCGTAGTAGATGGAAAACATCAAAGCCTCGTTGGCTGGTGACAAGCTTGTCATGTCACTGCCTCGTAAATCGCGGACCATCTTTGTAAGTGTTGGAACATGAACAATGCGCATAATACTATTGACATTCTCGGAGAATATATCTAGAAGGAAAGGGATCTGTGAGGGCAGTGGGTGAAATTCGCGTAAATCAGGAGTAGAGGGACTCAAGTTGTGTCGAAATAAGAATGCATGGCGTTCTAGAGGCGTTCGTTGTAGCTCTTGTGTAGATGAGGGCGACTTTCCAGGTGAGGCCTCATCTTCTGAGGTGTCGGAATCGTCAATCCCAAGACCATGGCTCTCCATTTTCAGGTCATCAAGCTATAGTAAGAATTGGGTCAGTCATCTATTCAAAATGATGGTTTGGATATGATCAACCAGCATACCTCGTCATTAACTCGTGACCAGAATCCACTGTTCACATAGCGGCTTCGATTGGCATCCTGAAGGACCAGCCTTCCGAACTGTTTTTGTAAACCAACATTTCCGGTATTTGTACTAGGCGATACCTCTTTCTGGGGGCCTGTATCATGATCGTGGCTAGAGCTACCCGGAGAGTTCACCGAAGAGCCACCCGTGGTCGAATTAGCGGCAGCCGCAGCATTCGCCACTTCCAACTGGCCGCTCAGGTCTTTCACCAGGCTCTCGAGATTCCTCAATCTCTCCATAACCTGAGTAGCGGCAGGGTCGGGTGTTTGGGACACTGCCGATATCTGCGGGTTGGATGCTGCCAGACGACGAGCCCATCTTGGAGGGCGGTCCGAGGACGGGAAGACGCAGGCGATATCGCCCCGACGGCAATTAGAACATGGCGATAACTTGTCACAGCGGACCTTTCGGGATCGACATACCACGCAGCTGCGTTTCTTCGGGATAGAGGCAGATGCTGACGCGGGTGTTGATGATTCGGCCCTCCCCTGAGTCTCGCTACCCCTATTCTGGTCACGTGCCGGGTATGAACTCGCGGTTTTCTCGGAGGGCGAAGCCGAGGGGTCCATCACATCACATCTGAAATGGTGGAACCGGACGCGATTCTCGATGCTCTCCTGCTCTTTTCTCTATTTTGGCAGACGCCTAAACATCAGGCAGCCAACGACGTCTACAAGAGATACTGCGACGTCGCGTCGTAGGTGGGCAGATACAGTTGATTGTAGTATGTAAGATATATCGTTGAAGCCATTTGCCCCCGCTTACTCGAGTATGAAGCTAATCTACAGAGTAGGCACGTGATGATCCTTCGTTCCAGCGCTCTAGCTTTAGCTTTTTCTCCAGCAAAAGGCAGCGCAATATGCGTGTCCTAGGCCATAGACTAGTCCACGAGATCCTGTTCTAAGGCGTGGAGGCTGAATCCTTTGACAGCCATGCGACGTCCATTTCGATTAGCATCACGTGATAATCCGCGAGAAAATAGCGAGTCGTAGGCTACGCCTCGTAGCGCCACATAGCACCGATTCGGGCACCTTTCGGTGCATCAATGAGGATATAAAGTAGGAGTCTCATCCAGCTCTGGATATGACACAAATTACAAGCATACTCACAATAAGAACAACATCACATTCTTACGAATCTTATTCATCGATACAGTCAAATCACCTCCTCACCCACTTACCCCAATCGCTTCACGCCATCCATCTTACCATACTATTCCAAAACACACATCTCATCACCAAGACCACACTTCACAAACCATCACCATGAGCAAAACCGTTACATTCATCGGCGCAAGCTGGGGGATTGGTCTCGCAACACTCAAGCACACCCTCGCAGCGGGCCACCAATGCATCGCGCTCTGCCGCTTCCCCGCCAAACTGACATCCATCTTCCCCGCCTCCACAACGCCAAACCTCACCATCGTTGCAGGCAACGCCCACGACATAGCCGCCGTATCACAGTGCCTGCAAGCCTCGTCGGGGAAACTCGTTGACGTTATCGTGACCACGATCGGCGGGAGGCCCGTTATGAAGGGCATGATCCCCGCTATGGACGATCCGGAAGTGTGCAGGAAGGGCATGGCTACTTTGCTCGAAGCCCTGGCTGAAGTGCGGAAGAATGGGGTTGTGGGTGCGCCGCATGTGATTGTGTGCAGCACGACGGGGATGTCGAAGTTTGGGAGGGATATTCCGCTCGCGATGGTCCCGCTGTATCACGTGGCGCTCAAAGTGCCGCATCAGGATAAGGGGATCATGGAGGATCGCTTGGTGGCAAGCGGAGAGGGATATACCATTATTCGGCCGAGTCTTTTGACTAATGGCGAGTCTGAGAAGGAGGTTCGTGTCGGGATTGAGGATCCGAAGACGGGGAGGGAGTCCAAGGCTATTGGATATACTATTTCGAGGGAGGATGCAGGGAAGTGGGTTGCTGAGTCTCTGATTTTGCAGAGGGATGCAAAGTATGATAACAAGATTGCTATGATTACTTACTAGAGGAGCTTTGAAGCAGGCTCAAGGTGGGTTGAAGTTGAAGTTGGTGCGGCGTTTGGTATAGAAGGGCTTGTTTTATTTGTCATGTTGATTGGATGTGGATAAAGCCGTTATTTCTTATTTGGATGGCATGTATAGAGGACAGATTTGTCGTGTAATAGACCAATAATAGCCAATAATAGCTAGAAACTAAAGCAGAACGTGTGAAAGACCTTGAAAGAAACTCACCTACGCTCTGCATTACTCACTATCGTCTTGCTCGTCCTCGTCTGCCTCACCCTCGTCTGCCTCACCCTCGTCTGCAGGTTCCTCCTCTTCCTCCGTATCATCATGTCCCGCTAAAAGACCTTTAACCTCATCATGATACATCCTAACATCCTCCTCCAACCCCTCAAGCCTCTTCGGCAAATCAGCCAGCTCAACCGACCCCATATCCCTAAATTCAAACACCGGACAGAAGTGCTCCGCCGTCTTCAGATCATCCCCAATAACCGACGCCACGATATTCTCCAACGCGCCAACCTGCGCTTCTCGGAACTTGATATCGTTGACCCGAATCAGGTCAATCGGCGCAGTGACCTTGACCAACCCATCAATCCAAGCATCCGATCTAAGTTCCTGCTCGCGCCCAGGGTCATTCACCGCTACCGTCTCGTCCACCCAGCGAAAGTTCAACGTATCAAGCGCAACCTTGCCGGCCAGCAGAAACACAATATCTTTCAGTTTTGTCCGGAAGCCCGTTGCGCCACTCGCGCTCATGGTGTCTAGAGCGATATGCAGCATGGCAGCAAAGTCCGTTCGCGGCATAATCGGAGTCCTAGTCTTCAGATTGCTGTCGCCGCTACCCGTCACGTTTTTGAGCGCATTGACATAAGACATGACCATGATCAAAAATCCCCTCGTGGTCTCCTGGCCATACAGCTGCAGCAGCGGCGTCTTCCAGGTCTTCTCGTCCTTCATAGCCGGCCACGCTTGCTCGATCTGTTCCTGCGTCACCAGGCTCAGCTTCTTCCCTTGGTTGGTCCCAGGAATGAGTGCACTTTTCGTCACCGGTGTGTCTTTCGTCTTCGCTGGCTCAATGAGATCCAGTATTGACGCTATGCCTGAGAGTGGGAGAGCGGTTGTGAAATGTGGGCTCAGAGACGGCGCGCCGTTTCTTGTTGCATTTGCGATTTTCCAGAATACGTCTGGTTTATCTGTCACGCATTCAGGCTTGCCATAGATAACCTTTCCATTGACCTTCTTCCACTCGGCGAAATACTTCGCCACATCCTCGCCGACTTGCTCAGCCTGTGGTCCCTCGGCTTTCCACGGCTCCCCAGTTTTGCCGCCAAAGATGACTTCCATGGTAAGTTTCTTCATATCTAAAGATAGCGTCTCCGCCGTTGCGCTCAGGTTCGGTTTTGCGAGTTCTAGAGATGGTTTCGGTTTGAACTCTGCGTCAAAAAATAACCAGTTAGAACCCTTGATTGCTTTCTCTTCATCTGCTGTAAAGGGATTGTCTTCTATAACTTCTGAAGGCGATGCATCAGGTGTGCTTTTCAACGTGATTAAGAACTGCAATGATGTCGTTTCTAGCTCTACGCCAAATTTCGGTTCTGTTACTGATATTAGAAGTTGTTCATGGTTGAGAGAAAGGCCGGACAGACCTTGTTTATTATATCCTTTTTTAGGAACCTCATTTGCTTCCGGTTTTCCGCGTGCTGGGATGGGTGGAGCTTTATGTTTGATGGGTATCCTTCTCGCTGGTATCTTCGGTTTGCCAGAGGGGGAAAGCTCGTCTTCAGAACCTGGCACAGGGGCTTTCTTCTTCAGGGGTACCTTTCTTTTAGGTATTTTTGTTGTAGCGGAGGTTTTTTCTTCCTCAGAGTCCCCTTCTTCGGGGTCAGGCTTCAGTGTAGTCTTCTTTGGCTCGAGTGTGCTCCCTGAAGCTTTCGCTGGTGACTTTTTTGGTAATTTCTTTGCTGGAGCAGGGGCCGCTTCTTCCTCGGACTCAGGTTCAGGTGTAGCCTTTACTTTTACCTTTACTTTACTGCCTGATGCTGACAAAGGTGGTGGTGGTGGATTGCGCTTTACTGGTGCTTTCACTGGAGGTTTAGGAACCGGGCGGTTTGCATTCGAGGACATGATCGCGATGAGGTACCTGAATTTAGCGTGAAGTTTAGACTGAAGGACAGAGAAACGTAAGAAGTGGACAAAGAGCCTCTGCGAGACGCTTATATATTTAATGGTAGTTGTATACATCTCAGTGGGGGTAAACACTAGCGGCGGCCGCCACTCAGCCCCAACTCTGTAATACCTCAAACTGACAACATGCATTCAGCTCAAATATTAAATCCCAGTATCTCTCGGTGACATCCGCAATGTATTGCCTCCTACACAAGCACCGTGCGAATCGTTTTTTCATATGAGTCTTGACACGGAGCTGACGGCTTATGATTGGACAAAAGGAGGCCATGATAACTCGGGTATGTGGGTGACTGACGAGGATTATATAAGCTTATAATTCAAACAAAGTTTGACTGATTTGAGATATTAATAAACAGGAGGTGACGACCTTATTCTAATCAGTATCTCATGTAATCAACTTACCCGTATTATAGAAACAAATGTATCATTGTTGAGCGCGAAGAAGTGGGCTGACTTTAGTCACAGATAAGTTTCTCTCAAAAGAGAACGCCATTGGGTTCCTCTTCAGTATAGACAAGTCTAAGTTTCTCCTGCATCATTGACACTTGCCTTGAAGGTAAAGTACAATCGTTGAATACTACACGCTTAAAAGGGTCAGGGAACAAACTTTCTACTGTAGCTGCACAAACCCAAGATTTATTGCTTTAAAGTAGGTGTAATCACAAATAAGGTTGGTACGCATAAAGAGTAATTGATGGACGAGATGTGCTTCATACGATAGAGTGACTGCTCCTCGCATTTCAGTACGGACCACCCGCAAACCGCACCTTTCGAGTTTTTGTAAGAGAAATGATCGCTCGATTGCATACAGAATTCTGCCAATACAGCAGGCAAGAGACTTTATTAGATATCCAGACATTTTTACCTTTGGGACTTGCTTGCACCAGGGAAGTTGACAACTTGACAGCTTGGCAGGTCTTGCAACATGCAACAATGGGTATAGTACGAAGGGACTTGCACTGTGACTACCGAAAGTGCCAGGAGAAAGTACAGTAGACATGAACAATGTGGCTTTAGGGATGTGATTTTGTGATTTTGGTGGGATGAGAAGGGAAAGAAAAAGGAGAAGCCTAATCAAGGTCGAGGCTCCGGAGCACGTGGCCTACACTTCCCCAAAGCGGCCTAGCTTTGTGTCTAGACCTCAAGTGGACCCAACTAAAAGCTGAGTAATTTGCTGATTAACCATCACAAAGAATACTCTCAGCAAGCTTCAACATTGTTCACAAAGCTCATTCAAAGCAACTGGTAATCCTCTCTAATTTGCGTGTAATTATTCTCCTTCTCCAATGCTCCGCTGTCTTCTAGCAGCTTTCTCAAAGTCTATATATGAAGCTCTTCATTCTCCTATCGTCCATTTTCGTAGCATCAATTTCACTCTACTTCAGTACCCCACTACAGCAGCTATTTAGCAGCTTCACCCATTTTAACGCAACAGCAACGACCCCAGCAGTCACAACCATAAGTCAGTCAACAGACACATCTTCAGGTCAATCCATGAGCACTGCCAACGGCATCAAAAACACCATGTCTAAAGCACTCGCACACGCAAAGATCGTTCCTCGTCGCTCCGGCGAGAGGGGTCATGCTGATCACGGATGGCTGAACACCTACCATACATTCAGCTTCGCCAATTACTATGACCCAAAACTCCAGAACTTTGGCAGTCTGCGAGTCCTGAACGAAGACCGCGTAGACGCCCACAATGGCTTCCCAACACATCCTCACCGCGATGCCGAGATCTTCTCCTACATCCTGAACGGCGAGTTGACGCACCGCGACAGCATGATCAAGAAGGGATTAGAGGGACAACAAGGCGACGACTTTTTCCGCATGAAGAGGGGTGATGTGCAATTTACAACTGGTGGAACGGGTTAGTACTCCTATCCGTTGCCTCCTTGAATTCGAAGAAGAAAATACTGACATCATCTCCCCAGGAATCGCACACTCCGAACAAAACGAAGCCGACGAAGAAGTTCATTTCCTCCAAATATGGGCTCTTCCTTGGACCAGAGGTCTTACCCCCCGCTACCACACACGCACATTCTCCGAAGACGCCAAACGCTCTGCATTTCTCCCCATCCTCTCGCCTCTGAAAGCTGGACCTGGCGCGTCAGCCGCAGACGAGAAGGCCGCTGACGCTACCCTAGCAGACACTATACCTATACATGCGGATATGGTCATGGCGGCGGGTATCATTGGCGTTGATAAGCGGTTCAAGTGGACTGTTGGTGCAGATGCGGTCAAGAAGACGCAGGGCAGGAATGTTTATATCCATCTGCCTATGACGAAGAACGGGAGTGCGAAGATTAGATTGGATGGAAGGGAAGGTGCGGTGTTGTTTGAGGGTGATGGGGCTTTTGTTTCGGGCGTCAATGCCGGGGATGTGTTGAGCGTTGAGAGCATTGGCGAAGCTGAGGCCGAGGTGGTGGTTTTGGATAGCGATTAGTTCAGATCATTCTCTGAAAATGAAATATATATGAACATCCTTTATAAATAATAAAGTGTGTTGTCCCTCTTGTTCAAATAATGGTCAAGTTGACCGGACTTTTATCTTTGGCCTATCCGTAGCTATTTACTTGCTCTTCTCAAGAGCTAGAACTCAATTCAATGTTCCTTATTCGTGTCAAGATTCACTCCAGATCCAACCGACGTGCCTTTACCCCAGGGCCCAGATTACACGTCAAATCCACCCGCAAGTCTACTGAATATATATAAGGGACACATCCCAGTATCCACACACGAGTAGAGCCCGACGACGAATAGGCGATGCAGGAACAAGGTGGAAAGCCTGTTCAGTTCTACAGCTTGGCCGAAGTAGGAAGCTAGAGTGGAGAGAGAAGAAGAAGCACAGCTTTTTAGCTGAGGTATTGACGGTTAATATGTATGTCTCTCAGTACAAGAAAGTGTGCTGATAGTCTGTCTTTGACCGATGCTGTCAGGGAACTTCTGCGGTCAAAGAGTTTACACGGTCGAAGCCTCGAAGGACTTCCGATGGAAACTGAAGGTACATATATATATTGGTGTCATCTTGTCACGAAAGGCTTTTGATGTTGAATATGAAGAGGATGATGAAATTAAGTGTGTGGAAAACTTATCAGTGTCTGCCTGTGACGATCTTGCATTCCGATTGTTCAAGGTACGGCGGCGAGTTGATTACGATGCAAGCTAGTTAATAGTTATATATACTTGAAGTTAAGTAGTGAATGAAAGACTATTCGTCGCACTTACTGGAAACGGCGTACCGCTTTTAGTTTTAGTCACTTGACATTCTCGTTCTTTGTTCCTTCTTTGTTCCTTCTTTGCACTTCCTGCAAGCGAGGTACTATACAGTCTATAGAACTACACTTCTAAAGCCGTCGCAAAACAAGACAGAGATTCCGCAATCGTATGTCTTCTGTTCGCGTCGCGGCAGGAGGACATCTCCGCCCCAAGTGTCTGGCTTTATCCAATAATATTGCTCCAGGCCGTCCCGTGGGCCATCTCCGTACAATAAGGGGTGCAGCCAGCCACAAAGGCTTAGCGGCTTCCAGGCAGATGGACTATTGCATATCCCGCTCTCATTATGGGAATCATGGCGCTGAGGCTTAATTGACAAAAGCAAAAGACGGGAAAGGGGACGGACGAGGAGAGGTTGATTTGATTTTCTCTTGATTTTTCGCGTCTCATTTGAGTTCATTTTTTCTCTCTTCAAAATAGGGTATACACGCACGTAAATTACGTTCCGTTCGCTCAAACCCACATCTACGCCTGCCCAATGCCGCTGTTATCCATTATCCCAACTCCTTAATCTAAACCAAAAGAAAATTCGAGGGCGGGTTTCTTACACCCTCTCATCAGCATCACTGTCATATTGAAATGCCTCACTTTCAAAGCCCTTCTCGCTCTCAAGCGGAATGGTGTACTTGGACGGCGGCGCAGGCTGTAGCTGAAAGGGCGTCTTAACGACCCAAGCAACTGTCTCGTCGTCTTGGAGGAATATCTCGCCGTGTCTGCGTCTGCTACCTGTGAAGATTGATCGCCTAGAAAACCCACAATTAGTGTCTGCGATTTTTGAGAGTTCAAATGCGATGGAAGTAAATGTGGAAGACGTACAAATCCCCAATCCGCTCCAAGCTCTCTAGAAATAGCACGATGATGAGGAAAAATAGCACAATGCCTATGACTATCGCATCGCTGTATTCCCGGACCGCATAACTGGTGCTTGTGACTTTCGTGCGGGTAAAGTACACGCTGTATACAGATTCTGGGTCTGTGTCGCTGTCTTTATGACAGGGTGTGGTGATCTCAGCATCTTCTTCGCTGCTGTCGCGATCGTGCCGAGAAGCCCAATACCGTTCTGCGTCTTCTTTGCGGAGGATTGGCAGCGCGCTGGTGGGTTTCGAGGGTAGCGCGTCTGTCGTTGTGTCTAGAGGGGGGTTCTGGTTTGCGAGTTTCTTCAGGTAGGATGAAGAGAGTGGTTTGGCTGCCAGTAAAGCCTCGGAGGAAGGGATGTGTGAGGTGGGTGTGTAGGGCGTGTTGTCGATTGAGACATCTGCTTGCGAGGCCGAGGAATCTAGTTGGTGGGGTGGGAAATGGGGATCGAGGAGTATCCTGGTGGATGGTGTGTGGCCGTTAGAGGCAACTCCGTGGGCGTAGATAATTGGTAGAGCAATGGCGGTGCTTGTGAATTGGAGGAAGAGCAGCAGCGAGAGTGGTGAAGTGGGCTTCATGGTGAATAGTTTTCAAAGGATTATTGTTGGAGGTTCAAAGGTTCCACCTGGTCGAGGTGATACGTAGGTATCGAAGTATAATTCTTTGCGCCCAACTTCTTGAAGATAGTGGGCCTTCTTATCCGGAGGTGTTTTCTTTGTATTGGGAATAATCAAAGCGAGAACAACGCAAGCGGAACAGAAAGAAGATATATTTGGTTGCAGTTGAGCGGGATACAAAGAGAGGAGAGCGGGGGGTCATTCAACCTTTAAAGGGTACTTTACGGGTGTAGCTGAAGCATGGCTGACAGCCCTAGCTATGCACGTTCCCCTATTGCAGCATTCTCCTTGGCTGGAACGTTGTTTTTGGACCCCATGTTTGACCAATCCGCATCATCTCCTCGGGCGAGGATTGGCTGCAGCAGAAATTCGGATACTCGATATCGCATGGGTACTACTACAGTAGTGGTACGGAGATAGATCGATCAGGGTTAGTACCAGAGTCAGATAGCGCCATGCACAGACAATGCCTGAGCTGGCTGGGGTGCGCTTATTTTGGGATTTACCAGAGATTTATGGCTGGATTAGAACATCTTGTCTGGTTGCGGTGTAGTAGTAGTATATAGAGTCTTGAAGCTTCCGCCGCTACTACTCGTATTGATTATGGGCTTGATGGGGTATTTGCGCTCTAGAGTGACAGAACTCATCCAAAAGCACGTTAGGCCACCAATAAATTGCGCTGCTGAAGCTGACTTGAAGGGCCTCACGGTGAAGCATAATTACCTATGTCCTGATCCTTCATCCCGTGTGGTTCCCGAGTGAAAGACGAACATATTAGGTTAGAGTTCACGGCTTCACGGTCAGCTTTTCAACATGATAGTGCTTACCCTTTCCCGAACCAATCAGCAGATTCCCGTCGTACGGAGCGGAGTCCTCATACTCGAGTACAGACGAGGAACCATGGCGCTACCCGATGAGGATTCTCAGGGCTGAATGAGGCACGGCTTCCAGAATCCAGACTCAACATGGCGGCCGCGAGAAGGCTTGGCAATACCTACTGAGCAGATGACTGGTTTTTTCGGCCCCTTAGACTTTGGAAACTATCGTGCACCAGGTCCAGACTTATCAAGAAGAAATGAAGTTCAAAAGATCGATCGTTGGCAAGAAAAACACTCATTCTGAAATGATGGAAGCTTCCAGCCTTGCGACCATCTTAGTAAGTTCACGGCATATCTCCGCAATTTACGAAAGGTTTAGCACCCAATAGTTGATCGTCAGGGACAAGGACAAGACAGGGAGGGTATGATCCTTGTCAGAAAAGCTTAACCCTAGTGTCAAATCAAACCCGCAGCCCCTTCAAAGCGCTGCAGATCCGGCTGCAGCTTCTTCGAAAAAGTCGCCAAATAATGGCATTGCTGTATTCGTGCTCGACCTCGAAACTGCCAAGTCGAACAATAACAATGGAGCTCATCGGCAGTTTGTTTTCATGAGTATATGCAGTCTTCGCCGAAAGTTCACTAAGTAGGCAAGGAGGATTGCAAGTCCCAAATGATCCTTCGTGTAGGATCTTATTTGTAGCGTGCCACTCTGCACCCAGCCTCACAAAGGATGCAATACGACTCCTGCTGGTTGATTAGAGAGCCTTCAAGACCCTCTTGTTCCGGAATACCACCGTGAAACATGCAACAATTACCTCAACTCTGCTATATTAAGATATAGCAACTTTGTTGGTCCTTGGTATAGTGGGGTAAAGGTTATCTATCGGCAAAACAATACCGTGTGCAGATGTCAAAACTCTTGAAAGCGCATACATATATCATCCTTCCTCTTTTCTATATTCCTAAGAAGACTTATTGCAATTTTCTTTTTCTTTTTCATAAATTACAGCTCTGCGCTATCTTAAAATTGTGCCCTGTTCTGCTATTTTTGAATGTTTCAGGAAATCTCGTATAAGCTTACTACTGTGGATACCACATTCTTCTTTTGGAAACCGGCCAAACAACTTACCATCTTACATTTTTATTAGCCGCACAACTAAGTCCATCTTCATCATTTGACGGTTATATATCACGTAAATGATGTATTTGATCCAGGCCGTGCTTTCCACAAACTCGAGCCAACGGAGCGAATACGCTAACAAAAAGCCACCCTCAGGTTTCATTGTTTCCCAACTTCAATCCCACGTCATTCCTGGTTGTCAAGGCAGATATCTCATTGCGACGCCGAATATTAGGCGCATCTGCCTCTTGACTAAAACAATAAGCATCCCGAGCACACCGAGCAGACGAGCAGAACACCGCTTTTTGAATCGATGAGTTCCCGCGGTGTACTGTACGCAGCAGGCTCTAGAGTTGCTGGAACCGGAATTGTCATAGGCAAGTGCTTGGAGGCAGATTCGTCAATGCTGATTGTTTTCGATATTATCACATATATTTTTCGATACTTGATGGAGGTGAGAAGCTGCACAAACCAATTGCCCGAGAAAATTTGCACACACTCTATAGGCTCGTTTTTAGCATTGTTCGTCAGCACTGCTCATCTGTTCATGTCCATGGCTATACTTTTACATTTATGCATATACTTTCCTCTCCCTCTTTGGAAACTTTCGAGCATTTTTTATGTTTCCTTCTTTCCTTTCCAAGATCTTACGTCAAAAATAAGGTTTATTAGGTTTTGAGCGCGTTCGTTTTCCCTTCCTTCTCTCCCGTTCACAGTTCCTGACTTCCAATCTCGTAATACTAGGAAAGAAAGTGGAAGGAAGCGAAAACAGAAGCGCTATCAATAAATAGGTGCAGCAATATCTGAGGCTGGAATAGCGCAAGCTCACCCCAAGATGGGGTATATCTGATGTTAGACTTCCTAGTTGGAGATGGAGGGAAGCGACACATCACTTCCTCTCAGTTTGAGTTTTTGTGGCATAGTGCATTTGCACTTCTTTTTTGCCTATCATTGGACAAATATAACTATCCTCGGATTCTTTGGGCTGTGAGCTTAACAGAAGTTCCAGAAATGTCCGGTGCATAGTGTTGTCGCTTACTATCACTTGAGCTAAGAAGTGAAGAACCACAGTTTGCGACATACTTTCGTTTCTCTTCTGCGTTGTGTCACGCCTGTGCTAAGAAATGAAAATTTGATATCCTTGATAGACAGAGTATCTAGGTAAGCGCATCCACTTTGAAAAATAAGGGAAATACACTCTAAGCCGCGACGGACTTCACCAGAATATCTGCAGCTCATTCTCACACTCCTCATATGACTACACGGTATCAAGTCTATCTTAGTAGACGTCCAGAGCCCAAGAAGCAATGTGACAATCAATCAGTGATTGTGAACCTCAGAACCACTTGCTGAAAATACTGCCATGCAACAAGTGCACTACCACTCTTCGCTCTCTTCGCGGGACAGAACAGGGTGATTACACCAAGTCGCCAACTTTATAAAGGGGGGGACACATCAGAGCGACCTCCTACACGCAAGTTATCCGTTGCTCAGTGGTTGCTGTGTATATTTTACCATATAAAATACACATTTTATGTACTCGCGGACCAGATTTCTATAAAAGAGTCCACTTTCACACTTCTCGGGGACATCCGATGTGTCTCCCTCTTTTTCGAATATTTCCTCTCAGCAGGGTATCTCGAGGCTATTACCGCTAAGACCGTTACAACTTGCAACCTGATTCCCCACCTCGACCGGCCTTGGCGCAGAGCGATCAGACAATCTGCTCGCTACCCCTATCCCAAATCCGAGATCAAAGCCAAAGATGTTTCTGAAATATGGGGAGTTAGGTAGTGGGTTCGGTTATTGCGGGAGTTTGAGACGCGTTCGATACTGCCAAGATAGGGGGGAAACATTGTGATCGAGGCAGGGTTTCATGATGTGCGTTTCAAGTTTAAAGCACGTGATGAGCTTGTTCTTGGAAAGGGGGGCTAGCTCGGAAGCGAAGCTATCTCCACTCCTTTTAGAGGTTGGTTTGTTTGCAGTGAGGGTGAAAAGTTTGATATCTAAATGACGATGGGAGGAAGGAATGGTATAAGCGGTCAAGTCGAAACTTTAGCTAAGTTGTTGGGACGCGCTCCCTGTGGATGAAATAAGTGGCGGAATAATGTACCAAAAGTCTGGCACCCCATTCGGCCATGTATTTCATCCACGTAGAGGACGCGTAAAAAGAAAGCATTCCTATTGGAACAACCGGCGCGTGCGGAAATGGCAAGAAGGGAACGTCCCAAGGTTTAGTTAGCTCCAAGCTGAAAAATTGGAAGCAGAGGAAGCAAAACGAAAGGAAAAACGAATTGCTGAATAAATGATTAGAACAGTTATAGCGGAGAGTTGACATATAATGACCGGTATAGAAGCGGAGCAATGCTCATGATTTTATGATCCACAATGGACATCACCAGGACGACGAGGCCAATGAAGAGCAAGAGAGTGCCATGCCCGCCATGCCATTGCTGAAGATAGAGAAGCAAGAGGAAGAAGAAGCTGATCGGCGGATCCTTCAGTCGCATCCTCTCATAGGATAAAATTTCGTATCGTATTTGCAAAAAAAGGACTACACCTATCGCTGTCTGGGTAGGAAACAACTTCAACCCTCGTTGTGCATTTCGATCGCATACTGTATGTGTTTTCAGGAAAAGGGGGAAAGTTCAGCCTCGAGCTATAGTACCAGTACGGCAACCCAACCAGCCACTTTGGTTGAAAAACTATACTGTAACATTTCCCTACTGGCAAGGCTGACAATTCCACACTTCACCTCGTAACAGCCAGCACAACACATCATATGAGGACGCCCTGCGCGATATGGCGCCCACGCAGGCGCTTAATCCCAGCTCTCTGAAGACCACATTGCCACCGTTGGCGCGAAGTACGACCCTGCCGGAGGTACCGCGAAACGTCGCGACCGATCGCACGCTTCTCGCGCCCGAAGATGCCATGTACCAAGGGTCCCCGCCGCGAAAGCATTCTGCAGCTGGGAATAAGCTGCAGAAAGAGTTGCGGATCACCAATGGAGAGAATGGGGAGGCTGCGAGGATGCCAAGGAGGGGTCGGCATAAGGATAGGATTCGGAGTGCTAGTAGAAGGGGGAAGAGAGTATGGTCGAAGCTGTTGTGGGTGAAGCAATCTTGTGGGTTCATTTCTGCATAGCTCAGCCGACTCTGCTGATGTACAATAGATCCGGACAACTATACCGATCAAGCCACGTTCCTCGAGCACCTCCAACGAAATCCCCGTCTCCAACCGTACGATTTCTGGCCTCTGGTCGCAGACTCAACCGTCATAGTCCAGCACGTCTGCTCGGTCATCATCTTTATTGTCTGCTTCGTCGGCATCTTCCATGGGCGCATCGCCCCAGAGGCTGTAGTAGGCTGGGGAAGCGTTGCGACAATTCTAGGCTGGGTGTTATGGGATTGGTGGGTAGGGCAAGAAGAGTCCTCCAAACCTCTGGCCCCAGCAATTTATCCTCCACCATCATCCATCTCAGCCGGTAGCTCTACATCGAACTTGAGTGGAAATCCCAATCTCGCTCGACACTCGCAGTCCGCCTCCGCATCCTCAATCAACTCTCAAGCCCTCTACTCGACCCCACGAGCGCCCAACTTCCCCGCGCCCTCCCCCATGAGCCACCGCACTTCTCTCCGTCTCTCAACCGCAAAATCAGCACTTTTAATCTACTTTACTCTCCTGGGCCTCTCACCAATCCTCAAATCCCTTACACGCTCTACATCCTCTGACAGTATATGGGCAATGTCCTTTATGCTCTTCACAATCAACATATTTTTCTTCGACTATGGCACTCCAGCCCCATCCTTTTCAATCAATACAGGGAACAAGAATATCCCAGCGAGTCTTAGCACAAATGCCGCGCTGATGGCAAGTACGGTGCTTGCATCCCGACTACCGAGCACGGGGCAAGTGTTCAGCTTGACGCTGTTCAGTATCGAAGTATTTGGGCTATTCCCAGTCTTCCGGCGGTATGCGCGACAGCGCGATTGGCGGGGTCACGTAGCGCTGACTTCTTTCCTTGTGGTTGGTGCTGGGGGCGGAGTGGGGCTGATTTTGGGAAGGGGCGGGGATGGAGAGGGTTTATTGGAT
>QGMI01000174.1:0-51383 GCA_007821535.1 Lachnellula occidentalis | reverse complement strand
GCAAAATATACCCAAAGCCCTTCTTCTCACGCCCCAGCACAGTCAGCACATCATCGCTAGCCAGCTTGGCAACATAGTACGTTGGTAGAATCTCCTTGTTCATCTTCTGCACCAGCGCCCAGGACTCGTCGTCCCACCACGGCGCGCGCTTGCGGCGCTCTGAGAGCGCGGATACCAGCAGGAACTTGGTGATGGTAGGTGTGGAGAGCGCGCTGCGGATGAAGTGGATGCAGGCTTCTTTGTCTATGGCGTTTGTTCTGCTAGCGCCGCCTTTTCCACCAGCTCCTGTTTCATTTCATCTTTCATCAGCAAAGTGTACCATACACATACCGTATAGTCATAAAACCCCATTTTTTACATTGTGATTTGCGAATAGTGAGAGGGGAGAGGAGGGAAGGGAAGGGTAGGGGTTGTACCAGCACTCCAAATCACCCAGTCCGGCTTCACCAGATCTAGTATACGCTTCGCATCGCTCTCGCTCTTCACCTCATCCAAACTTTCAACAAGCACGTCTAGTTTCCCAGGACCAGCTTTGCCTGCTTCCTGGATGGCGGCTTTTTGAGCCGGGTCACGGATCACGGAGGTGAGGTTCCAGGAGCGCGCGAGGAGTTTAGGGGTCATAAGGAGGGAGACTTTGCCGTGGCCGCCGAGGAGGAGGATACGTGGTGTCATGTTTGATAGTTGGCTAAGGTAACTTAAGATGAGAGATGACAGACTATTATGTTGGTTGGTGGAAGGGATGTGTTTGATATTATTGTGCGTAGTGAGGGTGCGGGGGAGAGGGGCTTTTAAAACGTACACGGACAGGAACGAAACTGAAATGCGTGAGTTTGTCTTCTGACTTGGCATCCGACCCATCCGATTACATACTTACATGTGTTATACGTAGGGTCAAAGTATTATGGATCTACTACTTTCAATCAGACTGGTCGCCTTGAAAGAATATCAAGTGAAGTGAGCTGATTACTTTGTTCATAATTGCCCCGCATGACGTTTTTACCCCACTACTACTGTCACGGCAGCTTCACCACATCAAACCTGCAATGCGCTTACACATGCAACGCATACTAAAAGAGCCATCAAACTCTTCATCTTTAGCCAATGCCATAATCAAAGGCTCTATATTTCCATAATTTACACATTGACACACAAACACTTCCCAACGCCAGCCAAGCTCGTTTCAGTCAAGCACGCCACATAAACTCCGAAAAGACCACCTGCCTGATCCAAGGACTATTTTCGACTAGGAATTAGTGAGAGCCATAAACCCCTATTTACTGCTTGCCAAAGTGAAACGAGCCAAACACCCCTCCTCCACCTCCAGGTGTCAACGGCCCTATCCCTCCACCATTATTGTTATGTGCCGGTGTGCTGACAGGACCTGAGTTCACCGTATTGGGTGTGCTTGGTGTACCATTGGTGTACCCTGCCCCGTTCTGTGTAGGCGTGGAATTTTCTTGTAACTGTTGGTGGTAATGCTGAGGTGTTGAATGCGTGTTGTGCTCTGGTAGCCCGAGACCCCACACTTTGCCCAAATGGTCATCACTGATCTCGCCGTTGAAAATCCTCTCCCGCATCTTGAAAAAGACCTTCCCCGTCATTAACGAGTCCGATCCTGCCTGGTGCGGCTGTCCTTGTCTTTTGATCTTGAAAATGTCTCCCGTATTCTCCAATCCTTGCTTTTGCTCGAATGCTCGGAGTATGTCGGCACTTGCGGGGTCTTGAGGCGTCAGGTGGCCCATTTGGGTTTGTCTTATCGCGTGCTTCATCAGGAATTTAATATCGTAGATGCTGGGGAAGAACTTCTTCATGAACTTGTCAAATTCCACTTCGTCGTCCGGCAGAGGTAATCGGAGGAGAACCTTGGTAAGGTAGCCGAAATCGTAGCCACCATGGAATGATATCCATCGCACATCCTCTTCACACACGAGCCCAGAGCTTATCAACAGCGCGCCGAACTCAAACGGGTCGATTCCATTTGTCTCAAGTTTTGCAAAGTCGAGCCCGGCTTGCTTCAGAGCTTCAATGGATACCTCCGAGTACATGTCTTCCGTCAATGAAAATTTGAAGTTGAACTGCCAAGTACAAGGGACTGGTTGCGCGCCGTATTTTCTTCCTCCAGATACAGACAAATCGTCCCTATCTAGCGTCGCTGGTGGGGATTCTCCTTCCTCGTTGAACAATGTTATCCCCAATTGTATGATTTTGAGGAGGTCTACGTTACACCGTAGGCATTGGTAGTGATAATCGCTCTTTCCATTGAAAGCTCCCATGGGCCGAGCAACAACTCCAGGAAACTCGGTATCCTGGCATGATGTCAGTTATGTCAACCTCCCCTCCAAGCAACTGTCCTCACCATTGCAATGTATGGATAGTGTTGCACGAGGTCTCGTAGAATGGCCATCTCCTCATGCAAGTTCCCTTTCCAAACCTCCCGTATCCTGGTTCCCTTGTTTACTTGCCCCCTCGCTCCGGCATCGCTCATCCCATTGTGTCCTTGTTGTTGCATCGAGGCACCCGCAAAGCTCATCTGCGCAGCCTGACTTGCCAGACCAGTTCCTCCAGGCATTCCTAAGCCAGCTCCTCCAAAGTTTCCCACACCCAGCGAGTTGCGCCCGCGAAAGGGTTGTTCATGGAATTGGCATTCATGAATCCCGGATTCGACCCAAGGGGAGGAGCCATATTGTTTGCTCCATGCTGGGGATGGTTTCCGTACTGATATTGGGAGCCGTAGTTATTTGGCGCGGCACCGAGGCGCATATTCGGTGGAGGCATTCTGTTTCTGTGTGCTGTGTGTGCTTGTCCAGAAAGATCGAGGGAGGTGTACGGTTTTCATGGGCGCAGTGTGAAGCGCGCGCTGGGAGGTTGTGTCTAATCCTTGGTTGGCAGACTGTATGTTGTGTTTTGAAATGTGCGTGGGGATTCGCTTACAATCTTTCCTTTCGTGGGGGTATTCGTATTGTAGATGTGAGTTTGTTGTGGAGGAGGCTGTTGATGCTCGCAGGGCTGGATGCTTTGCAGTGATGTCGCGCCAAGCTAAATCCGTTTTAGGGACTAGCGGCGCCAAGCAATTGAACCTCAGACGATTGGGAAGCTTCACTCACTCTCCTCATTCAACTACAGCCTTGCGTATTGCAAATACTCAAGATGCGTCTCACTAGGTGTGCCATGTCCAATGTTCCGTCTGTGTTGTTGTGATCATCAATTGCTAATAACTAAATCCCCAGTGTCCTGAGAGCGCCTCGAGCAAACCTCACGGGCTTCGATCCCAAAGCTTTCGCAGCGGCAGCTGGCACACCAAAAAACGACCCATGGGCACAACGGTGAGTAGTTGCTTTACTGCAGAAGAATGGAATTGGATCAGTAGAAGTTGGTGCTAACCGGTTATCTACAGAGAGGCTTGGAGATATTCCGGACCCTTCACGAGATGGAACCGATTTAAGGGCAGCTTCCCCGGCTTGGGCATTGCAACAGTAGCATTTGCGGTGTACTGCGGATACGAATACCTTTTTTTGAAGGACGATCATCATGGACACGCCGAGGGAGGTCATGGCGAGGAGCATCACTAGGCGATGAGTGGGCTTCAAGAAAGCATTGTACATATGGAAGAATCACAAATTACGCCATGTTTCTGGGCACTGTGATCTGCATGTTGACGGTTATCCGAGGAAAGCCTGTCCGCTGGCTCGTCAATAAGGGATTGGTTATTGTGGACACCACCCGAATTCCAGTGTCCTGGATAATTGCTGGGCATCTGGTTTATGACAACAGCCCCTACGCCTTCGATGTCGTTCCAGATACTCGAAACATGGCCCAGATTTCTCTAACGTATCAGCAACGGGACATTGAACGTCGGGACACCGGTCCCTAACAAGCCCTATATCTCGAACTCGAGACTCAATTGGTTCCAGAACTGAAGTTCAGGCCTTACAAAGCTTTCCTGTAAAGCGTTTACAACCTTTAACAGCTTACATACACGTGTTTCTCATCATAAGCTATGTCCATCTTTGGCTCAAGTTTGCTAAATGATTCGTTGTCGCAATTTGCGTTTCCTTGGGGGGTGCTTGTGAGTCTAAATACAGTGATTTCTTTTCTAGTCCTGAAAACAATAAAAAGAGTTCGTATCCGAAGAATCCTTTATACGTTCATCACTTGTATTTCTCTCCAACACGTGCCGCCAGATCATTGACCAGATATTTCCATCTGCACCGATGGCGCCATATTAACGTCATCAGAGTATTATACCTCAAGCAGAAGGCAGGTTTGCAATGACACTATACGTCCAAAAGATACGCGGGTTCGCTAATTGCAAGAACAGTGCGAAAATGTTGTTGCAACGGGATGACTTGCCGAGTTGTGAATCTCGCAGCGTTCTCCAATCCTTATACCATACAGCATCCTCTCACGCCCAGGTCTTCCCTCACAGCCACAAGTCATGATATACTATCTTCATCATAGCAGCTTCAGCTGGCCAAGAATCGACAGCCTGCACAAACTTGCTACACCAATCGTCGTCCCATTTGAGTGAAATAAAGGCAACGAAGTACTCCCAGTACACAGGATACCAGCCCGCCGATTCCCAATCAACCAGTGAGACGCGAAAGTCCTTTCCGTTTTCGGCGGTCCCTTCCACCACCTCAACCAGAATATTCTTCCGCTGCAAATCGCAATGGGTGAAGACTGGCGCTCTGCCCTCAACTGCGAGAGAGCCCACGAGCTGTTCTTCATAGAAATCGGCCAGGTACGAAATACGGCTATTGTTCTGAGCCTCCAAACGTGATTTCGCGGCGAAGCCTTTTATCATATCGCGTTCAGTGGTAAACGGACCAGAAACGTGGGCTGGGTAATTGGGCCAGTAGAAGATGAGATGATGGAGATGACTGCCATCAACAGAACCGAAGAAACCTTCGTGGGGTACGTCGTGAACTCGTGATAAGAGCTCTCGTGTTCGCGCCAGAATGCAGCTCTTGTCCGCTTCTTCGAGAGCTGGCCATAAGGACTGGAGCGTTTCGCCGGGTAGACGCTCCATTACGATGAATAGGGTTCCATCATCCTCCCTCCACATTGCGTATAGACGAGGCGCAACACCGCGGAAATTGTGTCTTTCGAGGAACAGTAGGTTCTCGCCCTCGATTTGGCTATTCGACGGGCCGTATTTTGCAATATAAAACTCGCTAACAGCTACGACCTTCCTAAAGGCCCAGGGTTCGCTTCCTGTGAGGATGTCTGTTGACGCTAGGATTTCAGCCTTGGTCGGCAAAGGCGCAGGCAAGTCTTTGGAGTCCCTGAAGTATGGGAGGTCTTGGGGAGCAGTCATTGCGTATCGCGGGTATGGGAGACGACGGGAGTGCCTTTGCTTCAAAAGCCTGGGTATGCACTTGGGTTAAGTAGCTAAGGTAGGTACGTGGTCAACTTGTCACACTGATGCACGCTTGGTTTTGATAGCCCAGCCCCATCGGCGAATATATATCCCGCCGAGGAATGTCACGTGAGTTTAATACTCTTTTTCCCGTCATCGTTGTCATGTAGCAAGTGAATTGACAAATGAATAGAACGCGGCTTAAGTCAAAGAACTTTCAATACCTCCCACGCCACCTAGCACATTGACTTCGCTGCTTCTGTCCACCGCGAGGCTTCTTCTTCTTGTGAGCAGGCCGTTAAAAACTACAGGAGTTAAAGTGAATAAGCTCGTAAGGTACAGAAAAACAGGGACCAAATAGGTAGCGAGTCCTCTATCCGCCATATGAGCCATAATTCAATGAAAGCAGCCCCGAACATTGTGAATTTGAGACGATGGAAAAATGGAATATTCTTTATGAATCTTATAATTCACTTCGTTTTTTGCGAATGAAAAGGTTGCCAAATTACTAGGGATGTGGGGGGCGGGTTGTTTGTATATGGGTGGCGTTGGAGGATGGCG
This sequence comes from Lachnellula occidentalis, assembly GCA_007821535.1. NCBI lineage: Eukaryota > Fungi > Ascomycota > Leotiomycetes > Helotiales > Lachnaceae > Lachnellula > Lachnellula occidentalis. The sequence continues at coordinate 45,463 of QGMI01000174.1, read as the reverse complement.
TTTGGAGGATGGCGTTGGAGGATAGGGGTTATTGCTCCTGATTTAGGGCGGACATTAATCTTTCACATCAATGGAAGATTCATCAGAGACTTTCTCGTATACTCTTACGCATTTCTGACAAGTGATTATTTATAGAGTATAGTACCAAGCATATAAGCCTAATAGTACAAAAGCCGCTAGAGCTTGGAAAGGGTTTCACTATAGAAACTTCGGCAACGAATGCCCGAAATATTGAATATATATAAGTTAAAATAAGCAAAAACATCCAACAAAACTATTCAAACAAGGTTGGCTTACTTGGGGTGCCCTCAGCAAATGGGATAAGCCCTCTGTGAACAGGCTTGACAAGTTTAGATGGGGTACAAGGGGGAAGTGAAGAATCCAAACGCTTAACATTGTTTTGTGATTCTTTTTGCAATTTTTGATATGGTTGAAAAGTCTATCAACCACCATTTAGTATTTAGCGATAGTCGTACTACTATATTGTTTCCTGGCAGGGGAGGAAGGAATAGGCAAGAAGCATCGACGTCAAGCAGTCAGCAGTACCAAATCTGGAGCGGACATTGGACCCTTAGAAGATGCTAAAGATGGCCTTGAAATTTACTAACGCTAAGTATTCGTACCGCCATAAAGGTTTGGAGTTGAGCATTTCTGGGGCTAGGGGTGAGTGAATTGTGTTTTGACAGTGAACGTCTTTTTGTTTTGAACTTGAAAGAGAAGAAGTGTAAGAAGCATGCAGGAAGACAGATAGAGATAGGAAGCAAGTAGTATGAATGCTCATAAACGCGAAGAGCGAATGTGCGGATATCGTGAATCGTCGTGGTAGTTTGTAAACATTCCTAGATGTCTCTATAGCTTCTGGACTTGCTGTGCTATGTAAGGCGTTATGCATTTTCTATAGCTGGCTGACTACTTGGCCGTGTGAGTCAGTGTTGATATTGACTACTGATTGGCAGGATCCACTTGCGAGTCAGTATATATCCTCCTGCTGGCAACAGGTAAGATTCGTGGACTAGTAAGAAAATACAACGAAAGAGGTAGATGCAATGGTTGGCGGCCGCGTCGTTCCAACCTAATCGAACGCCGAAGCAGATATAAGTTCTTGTCTGCTGGAAATACTTAACATGTGTTTGCTCCCCAAATTAGGCATTCAATCGAAATAACCTCGGTGGTTGGAGGGACTTGACAGCACTTTATTCTTGACAGCATTTAGCTGGAGACATCCGATGATATATCAGATCACAATAATAGTTGGTCGGATAGCGGTCAATGCAAGACGGATAGATATAATACAAACACAACTTTGACCAGGGTCTATCTATTCCTAGGCTCCATTGTCCCTTCTTCATATGATCTAGTATTTCACAAATCCTTACTGATTTGAGTTGCGAGAATCTGCGGTATTTTATAGATCTGAAGAAGAAAACAAGATAGGATTTCTAACAAGTCAATTTTGAGCGAGAAGTCGCAGTCATAATTACCTGGTGGTTTTCGGTAGGCAGAGTGACCAACGGCAGCGTCGTCGTCGTGGACCTAGGTAAACCTTATTAGATTATCCATAATTCGTACGATAAAGAAAGAGTATTTTACTTTTCTGCGTAACGCCGGAGAACGGTTCGCGTGGATTGAAGTCCACCGAGTCTTCGCTTAAGAATTTAAAGGGGCGGGCGGGGTAGTATTGACTTCCAGCCCTTTGCACAAGAAGTCATTCACAGCGACGGTGAATTATCATTTGAAAAACGTCCCGAATAGGAAATTTTAAGGTTTTGTTGCACGTCGTAAATTCTGGAAACTTTGAGAAGGAGCGGCCGCGGACTAGTTTCCTTCCCCGCGTACATATTCACCAAGTTGGCGGGCCGAGGGTAGAGGGTATATATAATTGAATAAACGGAAGTACCAATAGACCGATATATAGCGTGCTAGTGTATTGGTATAGGTTCTGTGGGAAATTAATATCGAACTTGCTTGAAGGTGTACTGACATACCTGGGTACTCTTTTGTATTATATTTATTTAGCGATCTAGATTTAGATTCTGCCTTTGGTTCTATATCCACCTTTTGTTTTTCTTTTTGTATTATGGAATAAGTGTGATCGTCACTTCAACTTTAGTAAGATAAGGATAGAGCAAAAGCATTTGAGAGTAGATGCAATGTCACGTTATGGACAAGCGCTAGAGGCTCGCTAAGGTAGTATAGCTCGTGCTTTTGAGGTTATTCCCAACTTCCTATTTTGTACTTTTAGCTTCCCATCGCGGTTGATTATTAGACTATGCTGATGAACCGTGACAGGCAGGGGAATATTAATAGTTATGACATTCTATTGAGTACTCCGTATAATTATGGTTTAGTAGGGTGGCGTCGGCGTCCCCTCTCCCCTCCCTCTTTTGTTGTCTCCTTTGTTCCTCCCGGATTAGCCGCTCGCCATAATTCAGTCAACCAAGAGCTTTTGGAAACGTCCAATGGAAGAGACTGACAACTTTATGTATATAAATAACTCTTGCTTCGGATTAACCTTTGGAAACTGCAAGTTCTAAGCTACTGAGGGCATACCCGGTCTCTCCGGCCACTGTAGCACAGCCTCATTCTTACCCCACCCCCTATTTCTTCGGGAACGGCATCGCATCCCAATCTTACGGAGTAGAATACGGGATTCCTCTACAACAAGCTATGCTGATCAAAAATCGTATTTGACATGCGAATCAATCTTCTTCATCCTGTTCTGATTCTATGAGAACTATATCAATAGCTTACGAAGTACATTCATTCTATAGGGAATCCCAATCCAACAAATCAGGCGTACTGTATTGTACCTGGCTCTAAAGGAGACGCCGGTCGAACGCCAAAGGAAAGTCCCGAAGACTAGAAGATGAAACTGGGCGGCTCTTGATAGATACCCACAAAACAAGGCATACGACGTGTTTCGTATGGAGATCTGTCGATGAAGTCTGGTGGTCGGATCAAGGCCTTTCAAGAAGACCGTGTTACAACTTACAGCGTGCATGATGGATGCATGGCATGGGCGAGAGCGAGTCGTGACAGTGCGGTACTGTACTGTACTGCAACTGCACCGCGCGTGCTCACATATTTCTGACGCGTAAGAGTTCTCGACGCGGCCCCGCCAATCGTTGAGACTAATCCAACAGCAGAAAGGGGGAAAAGGGGGAGGGCGCTATGTTTCGTTGGGTTCGGGCGCCAGTCGAGCCAGAGGGCTAGATTGATTGGGTGGATAAGGCTTTAGTGCCGGTGGATTAAGCATTTGGATGTGTCGATGGAGTGAAGATCTGTAGGATCAACTGATTATTATCTCTTGTGAAGGATATCCGGCCTTCAATTCAAACAGGATGGACAGGGGCAAGAAAAACGGCTTGGTGGCGTTACTTGGCCCTTCCACCACTTCTATCACCGGCTGGTACAGTAACAATCAAAAAGCACCCCATCTCCCATTTCATCCCATCCCAACCGTTCCACCCAGAGTCGCACCTTCCACAGTACTAGTAATCTGCATGAACTCGACGTCCCTTCCCCTTTCTTCCCCTCTCCTCCTCTAAAACTGCCTGCTTTTATCACTCTATCTGTTCTTGTACATTCATCCCACCCACACTCTTTGCCCTATCTTTGCATTCTGCCCAGGCCACGGAGCGGATACAATCCAGAAAAGCCACCGCCATTTCCTCAACCAACAAGACGCATCATCCACACCACCGGCCACGTCTTCTGCCAGGATCCATATCACAGTCTTTACTTGGCTGCTGTAGCTCCCAATTCAATTGACTTGATTTGGGCTCTCCAGTTTCCTCCCACTCCCGTTTAATCCCAACACTGTCGCTTTTGGTATTTTCCCGGCCTGGCATTCTTTGTATCCTTGTCCCCGCGGATAAATTCACAGATTATTCAAAGACGACAATAGACAACAATAACAACACAACCAACACAACCAACCCTCCAGACTCCCCAGAATCACAAACTTCACAATCCCCTACAATTCCACCTTCAACACCGCACGATACACACGCACCTCCGCCAATATGAATATCAACAAGAAGCTCGGCAGGGTCAAGCAATGGGCTGGGGAGAAGATGGGCGGGGAGATCAAGACCAGCGTGTCTGATGAGTTCAAGGATCTGGAGTCGGAGATGGATCTTAGACAAGACGGTACGTGTGCAAAAGCTTTACACTGTTTATAACAACAACTAACGTCTGCCAGGCATGCAGAAGCTGCACAGATCCATGACCACCTACGTCAAGTCCCTCTCCCAACGCAACGAAGTCGAAGACAAAGAGAAGATCCTACCGGTTGGATACCTGGGTCAAACAATGTTACACCATGGCGAGGACTTTGAACCTGACTCCGAGTTTGGAAATTGTCTCATTAGTGCGTATAATGACTACGACTGCAAGGATGATATTAACTGGCTGTAGGCATGGGCAGAGCAAACGAGAAAATTGCACGGTCTCAGGAGACGTACGTTGCTACAGCTACAAATGGATGGCTTGAATCCTTGGAACGATCTCTGGCAATGATGAAGGAGTACCAGGTATGTGTACTGAAGGCAGGGATGGCATCAGTAGCTAATTTCTGCAGGCTGCCCGGAAGAAGCTCGAAAATCGACGACTTGCATATGACGCCTCCCTTTCGAAGATGCAGAAAGCCAAGAAGGAAGATTTCAGAACCGAGGAGGAGCTTCGGTCCCAGAAAGCTAAATATGAGGAGTCTAGTGAGGATGTTTTGCGTCGTATGCAGGACATCAAGGAAGCCGAAGCAGATAGCGTTGCCGATCTTGGAGAGTTCCTAGAGGCAGAGCTTGAATACTATGATAAATGCCGAGACGAGCTACTCCGTTTGAAGAGAGACTGGCCTGCTGGGTAAGAATCACACCCGCTGATCTCTGACAGTATTAACATCTCTTAGACAAACCTCCTCACACCGTGACCAGAGACGACCCACCCCACGTTCTCGCTCCAACACTGTGCACTCTTACCATGAAAGGTACGAGGAACCTCCTCCAATGCCAGAACCAGAACCAGTCAGACAAGCTATCCGCTCTCAATCCCGTGTTCCTTCAGCATCGCGCGCGGACAGTCGATTGGACGTCCCTGATGAATACACCCAAGCCGAGTCTCCACGCCGAGCCACCATCAGTCGTGCATCCACCTTCCAAGGACCTACTGCCATCTACAGAGAAATCCCCATCCCGGACACCCGCCAGAATTCCGTTCCCCCCAATATTGGTACCATGCGAGCACAGCTACGACCTTCAGCCCGGGTCAATACAAACCCAGAACTCTATGGCGATCCATCAGACGACTCAACACTCAACAGTAACAGTCCTGATCGATCATACGGAGCCCGTTCTGTTAGTCCCGCGACCTCTCATGGTAGTAGTGTAGCCAGTCGAACAACTCCCCAGTCGACCCTCACAAATGCTCCAAACGGACGTAAAGGCCCGCCTCCCCCTCCACCGAGCCGTGGGAAGAAACCACCGCCACCTCTCCCTATGAAGCGTGCTATGAGCTCTACAAACGTCGATCAGTACTAGCACACTTTTCACTTTTCCATTGTCTGATTCACGGGGCGTTAGCATTCGTACAATCAGTACAAGGTCACAAAAGCAACATTCAATTCTGTTCCCTTCTGGCCGACTCACCAAGTACTTTCTTTTAATGCACATTTTGTCAATTGAGCTGCGAATCGGAAATTGGCGGATAGGTTTGGCGATGGCAGCATGGGCGCTTTTTCTTTTCCTTTGTACTTTGCCGAGCGTAGGGGGCTGGAATCAATCACTGAGAGATTATAAATTGGTACCTTATCGGTTGGCACTTTTAGGCGTTTGGGAACATGGAGAACGGTTGGCAGAAGCCATTGTGTCCGAATAGTATGGTGTGGTAGTTGCAGTTGCAATCAGGGATATTGCTCGTTGCGCTGTTCTCAATATTGGGTGAATGTGTGAATGGCAGGTCAGTCGAGCGACTTCTCTCGTTTTGTGGTGACTCGCTCCTTCCCTCCCTCTTCCCGTCCTCTGTCGCAGCATTCCATCCTTAGCTCCCATCCATCTCCCATCTATAAAAGGCGCCCCGCCCAGCATCAAAGCTTCAAACGAGCAATAACCGGAGCGCTTCTCGCAGGTAATGGCTTGCGTTTGAATGAAGGCACTGTCTCTGCATAAGTGCTGTGGGAGTAGGGAGTGGCAGATGATATGTGCTGAGAGGAAGGCTATTGGGTGATTTCATGTAGGTGGGGTATGGAGGTTGCTGTTAAGAGATGATGTGTCGTCGAATGTTGCGATGAGATTATACTTGGGAGTTTTACAGATTGCGCATGGAGAGTGATCTTGATCGCGATTGAGGACCGCTGTTTTCTTCTCGTACTGTGTCCATTAAGGAAGATGGAAGTGACAAGCTCTTTGCGCGACGCCTGATAGTGTTGTGACTTTTGTGATCTTTTTGAGATGATGGAAAGATGAAGCTGCACTGCCTCTGCGCTTCTTTTATTGTTATTGGGGGTTCTGGGGATGGAGCGTTGGCGGAGTGATGGGGTTTGGGATGTTTGAGGGTGTTTGGGGTTTTGTTTCTAGGGTTTGGGAAGGGGTGGGGGGGCAGGTTGGTATATATTACCATGCTTCAACGCTTCAACAGCTTAGAGCGATTGACTTTGTTGGCAGAAATGAAAGACGAGGATATGCGAGACTGTTGTGTTGGATACTCTGACTCTACGGCTCTGAATCGATTGAGATTTTCAAGGGTGTGTTAGGGGTAGGAGGGAAGGTTAGGGGGATGGGGGTTTTGAGAGGTGCATGGAGATTTAATGTGGTTGTTGTGGTTGTTGTTAGTATGGGTATACGGTCGAGATGGTGTGTATAAGTTCCGACGAAGTTGTTTTTTTTGGGTAGGTGGAGGGGGGAGGGAAACGGGGTTCTGAGAGGACATGTTGATTGTCACCAGTTTTTGAAGCGCCAGACTTCTGCTTGAGACTTCCTTCCTTGTTGCACCGAAACACAAGTGTGATTGTTTGCCCTAGGCCGTTGTTTATTGCAAGAAGTTCTTGTGAAACAATGGGCGGAGAGTTTTATACCTGCTACCGTGGCCGTGACTTGAGGAACGAGTATCAGGGTCATGATTCACCACACGCATGCTCGGCAGGTTGATTGAGTGAATGATTGTCCTACCCCACTCACTTCACTCCCATCACCAAACTGGACCTGTCTTGGGCTTCTATATAAACAGACTCGGGTCTTAGTAGCAATAGGTCACGGTAAACTGGACCGCACTGGTACAAGACGTAGGAAAAGTGCCCTTGGGCTTTGCGGTTTGCGTTGAATGTGGTTCGTCTGAGTGGGGGATACGGTGCTGAAATGGATGGTATGAAGGTAAAATTGGTGTTTTTGAGCGTTTAGTGAACGGTGGTCTTCATCGGGCTGGGGGTGTAGTCATGTGTATCTTTGCTGTCAAATTTACAGTTCGTTCATTCGTTTTAAGTCGAGGTGTTTTTATTGCATTGTTAACTTCATCCGTCAATGCTATCTAGACTTTGAATGGCAATTGTCCCCTGGGGTTCTATGGGCTCTACTGATACCGCGTGCCTCTTCTCGCTGCTCCCATGTTTTGACTCTCCGATCATTCTATTCTTATGATTCTCAAAGCTTATTGTATCAACGAAGAGACGCCTTTTATACCTACCTATGCTGCTAAACCTTGTCCTGTGGATTTGTTTATGAGTGTTGAGAGCCTTTCATTCACCATGTTGCATTTACTAGTCAACGGCCCGCGACGATTTGTGCATTTTGTATAAGAGGCAGCTGGCGTTGGTAATAGGAAAGTCGCAAACGTTATAGCCTGTTCGCCTTTCTCATTATTTGGTGCGTACGGGGCCTTGCTGTGTGTCTTCAATACTAGGTAGTGTTATTTCCCTCCAGGAGATGCTTCTTCGTACTTTCTAATGCCATATCCGCGTTCGCAAAAAGCAATTGATCTCACGTGGCAGGGAAGCGAATTGCTGTCATCTGTCATGTATAATCTCGATTCTCTGCTGTCAGAATCCAATATACAGTTGATTGCCAGGGAAAGTTTGAATAAGAACTGTGAATGGTTTTATTTAGCGTATGCTATGACACGGTCATTTTCTATCAATACCCCAGTTCATGGATTCTGTGGCCTCGTTGGCCTCGTATAGGATAGGTGCCTTTAGATGGAATTCGACCTCTCGGTTTGAACCAAAGGCCAGTCTGATGGGTAGCGACGCAATTGTTGACTTTTTGCTGTTCGTTAGCTTTGTACTATCCTGTTTACTAGGTCTCTTCGCCCCAGAGCCACCTCTCGTCTTGACGTAGCCAAATCACACACTTGAGCTTGTCGCTTCGATACAAGGAAGCTTCCCTCAGAGTGGGTATAAAGACAGGTGTCTTTTCCACGTGTACAGTCATGGCAATTTATATCTCAATTTCTTGTACTGAAAAGCGGTGTATCTAGCGTAATATTTCCACGGTTTGTGGACGAGACAAACGATGAAACTATTAAAGTAACAACTCAATGCCACGAAATGTTATACACGGTGTAAAAGGCTCGAAGGCGAAGATCGAGTTTGAGGTGATTCTGATGCTTATAATAATTTGCTTTTATCTTTTGTTGCCAGGATTGGCGGATATATTCCTCCCTCGTTCGCTTGTTCTTGGGTCTTTCGTCTGGTGAGCCGGACTCGGAGTCAATGGTGTCAAGAATCAAGGGACTATTAGTTCCCCCATACGGTCAGCTCAAGTAAGCGGCTTGTTCTATGTCCGAAACTTGTGGCCAGTTCATAAGAGACAAGTCATTAGTAATATAAGAACTTTACGAAAGTGCTGCTACAAAGGCTGTTTGTTAACAGGGAAATTTCGATTAATTTGCTGCGGGTACGACGGACTCATGCAACAATACCTTGGCACATAGCCTCAATGACAAAGATTCAAGATAGGTCCTCGGTAGCAACTATGCTTACAACTCACGATTTATGCCGTATGCAGGCAGGATTTGTGATATGCTACTTTGGGACTAGTTGGAACCCCTGGGCATCACAACCTAGAGCCTCTGTGAATGTTTTGACGAGGAGTAGTTTATGAAAGAGGCTTTGCGACGTATAGGTTTTGAATCTAGTACTTTCCTAGCTTGGACCGCAACAGATGAGGACGCAGCATCTAACGCCGATTATACCCAATGGTGCGGTTCATCTATAAGGCCGAAGAGGAGATAGCTTTGACTGGAAATTATTAATATTTATGTCATATATCGTTTGAACAGGATGTTTATAAATCACCTTAGCATGTACAACGAGTATATAAAGGATATCTTTGCCGTTCCATAACGCTCCCTTAAGTCGCTTGGCCGTCCCAAAGTCAATACATGCTTGATTTCTGCTGCCTCGATCATCTTTCTGCACCTTCGACTGTCACTTCATGCCAATATGATGCTCTTCCATCTGATTCTACTAGCAAGCCCACTTGTTAAGGGCGACCTAATCAACTTTCCTCCATTCAGCTCTCAGCCTGTTGCGTTCAACATTTCGGTCGAACCGACATTCATAAATGAGACCAAAGTAAAGGCAGGACTCTATCGCCCATCGATAGACCTCGAGGATGACAGTAATAAGGATTGGTTGGAGGGACCCCCTCAGGAGAATATGACAGCTCTCGCGACATACTGGAAAGAGCACTACGACTGGTTCGAGACCGAGAAAGATATCAACGCAGACTTTTCTCACTACGCCATTACAATCCCTCCTCCCAATGGCTCAGAATACCAACACGAAGTCCCACTCCATTTCGTCCATGAGCGTTCAGATGACGACGACGCTATCCCGCTTCTCCTTCTCCACGGCTGGCCTTCCTCTCACCTCGAGTGGTCCAAAGTCATCGCTCCACTCCTGTCGCCCACCGATCCCACAGCTCAACGCTTCCATGTCGTCGCCCCCGACCTGCCTGCCTTTGGCTTTAGTCCGGCACCCACTTACTCCGGTCTAGGACCACGCCAAATGGGCCTGATTTTCGATGCCCTCATGCACAAACTCGGGTATCCCAAGTACGGCCTTGCGAGTACGGATCTCGGATGGTGGGTAGGCATGTGGATGGCGGACGCGGTCAGCTCCAGTCTCATCGGCCATTTTTCCGACTTCTACATCGCGCAACCCAACGCCACGGATCTCGCACGCCAAGCGCAGAATCAGACGACAGCAGAGGAGAATGCATACATCTCCTCGGTCCAGGCTTGGTTCGCCTCGCATTCCGCATACGATACCATCCAGACGCAAAACCCCCTCGCCATCGGTCAGGCCATGTCGGATACGCCGGTCGGCTTCGCGGGGTGGATTTGGGTGCTTATGTATGCGGTGAGTGATGGATATGCCTATAGCTTTGATGAGATTATTACTAGTACTATGATGCTGTGGATTCAGGGAACTTGGGGGAATTTGAGGACGTATAGAGAGTTTATGCAGGTATAGTGGCATTTTCTCTTGCTCTGTATGAGTGGAAACAAGATACTGACTTCACTCACCTCACTAGACGGCGGGCTCGAATTTCCCGCAAACAAAGGTCCCTACTGGGGTTTCTCAATGGGCTTTCGCCAAAGGACCGTTCCCCATCCTTTTGAATTTCAATTTTGCTGTAAGATGGCATCTCCACTCCTAGTCCTTTCCTCAAGCCCCATTCCCCGCATAGCGCTGACTTTTCTCACTTCATCTTAGCCCCGGGAATGGATAGAACGCTTGGTCAACCTGGTATACTTGTCAAAACATGATCAAGGCGGTCATTTCCCAGCCGTCAATCAGCCCGAGCTTTGGGTCCAAGATGTTCAAGAGTTCTTTGGCAGCCTTGCTGTAAACAGATAAGTGGCGACGCACAATATCGATTGGAAACCGAGTTTTTGCTGCTGCTGCTAGCAGACTCTTTCTCAATGAGACTTGGAATGCTGAATATGGAAGGACTGCTGGTAGGATATTTCTTTTTTGCTGCGGTATTCATTTGGCCTTCAGCCCATAAGTACTGCCGTAGGGACGGAATATACATAGTCCTAGACATTGATAACTTCCCAAAAGCATTCAATTCCACAAACCACCACATATCTCTCATATATATCATTCAAACAGGATATGAAGCGTCGAGAATACACGTGACAGATTTTCAACCTAGACCAAGGCTGCCAATAATGTATGCATATACACAGATATAGAGAAGTTTCAAGTACGAAGTGTGGACAATCAACCGGACTGTAAAACCTTACTCAACATCACTAAGATGCGGAAAATGTTTTGATAGATGAGGATCCTTCTGTGTACAGTGATAATTAGTAATAAGCAGCGGAATGTTCCGCCAGGGACGGTGCAGTATGTGTAATCAGCCCCCTAAACCCAGGTCCACATCTTGATAAACCTACTCTTAAGTGTGCAGCATGGATCTACGGAGTACCGTACTATCCCACCTATACTGTAAGCTAGCTTAAGGCTCTCCGCATGGATTATTGGGTGCTTTGCCTTATGTGGATAGTACTAGGGAGTGTGTCCTTATTTAACTTAATCTACTCTAGCTGGGTAGACTAATCGAATTGCTAGCATTAAGCGAGAGGAGTGTAAAAAAATAGCTTATAGGTGAGATAGTACGGTATTCTCTTTTTTTTTAGCCTTCTTAACTGGCAATAAACCCACACTAGAGGTATCATTCCGCTCCGATGCTATATCGAACTACTTGATTTGCAATCAAGTGGCACGAAGGGACGCTCGATTACGAGAGATGTTGCCGGGAACTTCCTTGATACTTTTGTTTAAGTATCATGGCATGATCTGTTGAAGCTCAGTGTAGAAGAATCAAAACTGAGTTGACTGTCAAGCATTTCGAACAGCTCTTCCACATACCAGACGAGTTTCCCTTATCCAGACTACCAAGCATGATGGCTCCCATCAAGAACGTTATAGTGATTGGTGTAAGTAACACAGAAAGAACGTTTCCCTTTCTTTAACTAATGTTCCTTCTCACAGGCAAGTGGAAGCATTGGTGCCTCAATCTTCAAAGCGCTCGTCGATTCTTCCAAATTCAACGTCTCCGTTCTCGCCCGTCCAGAATCCACAGCCGAATACGGTCCCAGTATCAAAGTCTTCAGGTCCGACTACTCTGAAGCTAGCTTAGCAGAAGCATTCAAGGGACAGGATGCCGTTGTGTCTGCGTTAGGTGCTGCCGCTATGGGCGAGCAGATCAAGATTATCCATGCGGCAGTCAAAGCTGGGGTGAAGCGATACTTGCCTAGCGAGTATGGAACCAACACCCAGAATGAGAAAGCGACGGGTTTGGTTCCTGCCTTTGGCTTCAAGGTGACCCTTATCGAGCATTTGAAGAAACTGGAATCGAAAGGGTTGAGCTGGACTGCTATTGAAACCGGCCCCGCATTTGACTGGGTTCGTCTTCATATCTCCTCCTACACATTGACTCTGAAGGGAGACTGACCGGTATAGGGTCTTCAAATGGGTCTTGTCGGCTTCAACATCAACACCCACGAAGCCTTGATCATGGACGGCGGCAACCGGCCCTTTTCCGCCACCAATCTCAGTCAGATCGGGAATGCAGTTGTCGCAGTCCTCTCCAAGCCAGATGAAACCGCAAACCAATTCATCTACGTCGATTCCTTCACTGCCACACAAAACGAGATTCTCGCTGAGCTTGAGAAGGCGACAGGCAAGAAGTGGACGGTAACGGAGTCTACCACCGAAGCTGCAGCAAAGGAAGGGCAAGAACTGTTCAGCAAGGGAGACTTCTCCGGCTTGTTGCTGCTGTTGAAGACCATCATGCTAGGTGAGGGGTACGGATCTGACTTTACGAAAGATGCAAGTCTGGCGAATGAAAAGCTGGGACTCCCGAAACAGGGTTTGGCTGAGACTGTCGCAGCACTTGCTGCGGGGAAGCCAGTCTCAATCTGAATCGAGTATATCTGAGAAGCCGCGGAATAAGTTGCCAGTGTCAAAGCAAGAGATATAAAGCACCGTAGTCTGCAATAAAAAAATTCCCCCACCCGCATGATTCGTAGTCCTGGGTTGCTTCATACTTATGGGACACTCTTCGGCTTGGAACTTTCAGCCCTAGCTGCGCTCGGAAACGTTCCAAATCAGTCAATCAACCGTGGGGGTCCTCATCGCCAATCGAACGCGACGAGGGGTCGGTAAGAAGGAATCTAAGATTAACTTCAGCTTCTATATATACACCACACGAGAATCAGAGCGACTCTTTAATAATACAGGCACCGTCTCTTGGTAAGCAAACATCTTTCCTATCCAAGTGCTTGAAAATTGGACCTTGTGGGCCACTAGTCCACTTATGAAAGCCATGGAATTCTTCCTGGCCCTCAACACCGTCCAAATACTCCTGATCTCCCCATTGGCCTTCAAAGTAGAGGTAATTAACCGGCGTTTTGTCATTGGCCGGCGAAAACTTATTAGTTGCTGATGAATACGTGTAGTAGTAAGCTGATAGAGTAGGATCCCAGAGCGGACCTTGAGATGTTTGATCGAAAACAATATGAGCGGGAATTTGCTCGCCTGTATCGTCAGTTTTGTGATTTACGTCTGAGAATGAAGATGCGTACTGAGTTTATGAAGATCGTGCGCGCCTGAAACAGCATAATTGGCATGCGAGCCTTTGGCGCTGAAGCCAATGGGTCTCTTCCCAATCTTGTTGACGGCATCATAGGTGAAAGCTTCACCGTACTCGTGTTGCGAGTACCAAATTGCTTGTGGCTCACCGTTTTTGAACCGGATCATATTGTGCTCCCTTATGCCTGATCAGCGACAGTTTGATTCATAACTGGAAGCCTTATACGTACCAATCTCCCAAATGATTCCCCACTTGATGTCCCAGTGCTGTGGGACCGTCATTGAAAGTATAGAAGTAGATGTAGAACGCGTCAAGGATCCCATCTTCTTTTTTAGCCAAGGCAATCACGCAGCTGACTGCATTTTCCGTCTGCAAAGTCTTCTTATCTGGTTTTTGGCCATGCAAGTAATTGGGAAGTTTTGTGAGCAACGTTGTTGATGTCAGATAAATTTCGTCACCTCCAAGGTCGTTCAAATCATTCAGATTGTCGAGGGTCAGACCTTCTGGAGCATCCTTGACAGGGGTGAAGTTCATTGTTGAATGAGTATTTGAAACGTGAGCCGCCATATCACTCGGACAGTACTCGTCTTCTGCATCCAAGAATACCAAAGGTGCTGTATTCATGATTAGATTTGCGATGAATGAGGGCGGATGACGAACCGTATGTAAGAACATATTCTGGAATAGCTGTATCGGAAAGGTTTTTCGCCAATTCTTTTGTTAGGACGAGGGACTTCTTAGGTATGGATACGTCTTTAAGTCTACCATTCCAATATGATATAAATACAAGAAGAAGGATGAACACAGTAACAGTGATGATCACGAGCTAGTCACGTGACATATCAGTCTGGATATCCAAAAGAGAGAAGTGACTGTTCGAACTCGTACCTTTATTCTTGACATGGTTTCCAGGAAAACCCTCATCCGGGGAGGCATCCACTTCATAAATCTGTTGGGCGATTTGCCTTTGAGCCTCTTTGTGGCTCTATCTGGTATGAATGCATCATCTTCCAGGTCGCTCAGCTCCACGTCGTCGTGGGGATCCATCATCCTCAAAGTTGAACACTGAGCACAACAGAGCAAGGATGCAGAATGTACAGTATGCAGAATTGAAACGCTCTTGAATGGTTACACGTATGTCAATGTCTGAAAAACGGAGCTCGGCACTATCGGGGTTATTTGCGTTTTCTGAGGTCAGTCTTCCGAATTCCGTAGCCTGCTGCGAGATTTTGGACCACGGACTAATGAATAATGATTACCTCCATGCTGACTGAAGTAGATGGAATGAACTGGGTGGCAACGCGACGATAAAAGAAATTTATATGTTCAAAAAGTTTTGATGGAGATAGGAGTAGCGTCAGCCGCCGATCATAAAGAAATGGAGCTCTCTGCTGACTCAGCCATCACCTCTACGCGAAGCCCCTGAGCCCCTGAACACGGCAATCAAGCTATGTTTGAGACAAGTTCGAACATAGATAGACGTTGCCCATAAACTTATTCCGCTACTCAGCTAACATATTTGCATCCGTGATCCCACAAATGTAGCAGGTCCTCGTACCACATCACAACGTTACATATCTTCTTAACATGTTTTCCCGCAGAAGAGCGTTCTAGTATCCGAGATATCTGTTTTCTGCATGGCCTCTCCCCTCCTCGTAGGTCGTGAACCAAAAGTCTAGTCCCGGGTCGCTTTGATGAGCAAGTTCGCACCTCCGTTAGCTAATCCAGGACCCTTTAGTAACGGCAACGTCTCAGCTGCTAAGCTGCTTTATCCTTCTTCCTCAACTTATTTACAGTGTCGACCCTTTTTCTTTCCAGCTCCTCAAGCTCCGACTCCTCAACTTCAGATCTATCATCTTTCGCAATTCGATACACAACCAACCGGTACGCAACTCGCAAAAGGCAGAACAGCCAAAAGAGGTTCAGAGCCTGGAGTGCGGATAATAAAGCCAAGGCAATGACGTTAGACAGTGGAGATTTGAATTGTTCTCCTTCCCAGTCAAGTTTATAAGGTCCAATGGTTTTGAATTCGTTAAAAAGCGAGAAAATAATACGCAGGCTCAGATAGTGACGCAAATATATCCATGCAGATATACAGATTCCAAAGTATGGTCCTTGCCAGGGGCTGTCGAGATAGTTGAGGGATTTAGATGTCTGTGAAGTTCTTTAGTGAAATCGCCAAGAAATGCAAATAACACTTCAACTTACCGCAAGGAAGAAGTCACTGATATCATGGGCCAAATAGATGGCAATGCCCATGTACGTGAAATGAAACTTGTAGCTCAGACCAATAAGAGCTATAGTGACAACATGATGCCCCACAAGTTCCTTAAAGTCTTTTCTTGGCTTCTCCATACCTAGTAACAGTACCAAGGCTTGCTGGACCCAGTATGCAGCCTGAAATAGGTAATAAAACTTGAAACTCGCTTCGTGGCTCTTGTGCGGGAAAGACTCATACATGCCACGGGTGTTGAAGTACCATACTGGTGTTCGACTCATGGCATATAAGCCAGCCGGCCCAAGAACTAAGAAGTACAAGGCCGTATACATTTGCTCCATAAAGCGTGCCTGTTTGTTGCGTGACCTGATCCCATAGTGAAGAGCCAACGGACGTAGAAACTCCTGCGTGATGAGCTCGCGCGTAAAGGACAGGACAATGGTGTAAAAGAAGACGAATGCGAAGTCCCACGGGCCCTTGCCGTATTGTACGGGCGTGCTAGGATGGGTATCAGCCTCGGGAGAAAGCTTATAGGAGAGGAACATGAGATGATGCATTATGTTCGACTCTGTTGGGTTGATGACGTATGAAAGGAGCATGGCTAGCAAGAGGATTAGGGGAACTGTCCAAGTGTGCTTCATAGCGAAGAGTCTGCTTTTGCGCAGGAGGGAATGAGGCATTTTGGGCTTTGAAGGCGTCTTGGATGACTTCTGCCTGTTTCTCTGGCGTGACTGGCTGTTGAAAGACATCAGTAATGTTGAAAGAAACTGCGCCGAGATTTGTTGTAGGTCAAAGGTCCAATGCGACGTGACTCGAATCGAATTACTCGATTTGCCTGGTTTTTCGTTTGAAAGGGAAATACAGAATCAAAGTCAATAAATGAGAAGTGAAAGAAACTGTGAAATGAATTTTCTCAAACTCAGTTTAGTTTCCATCCATTCTAATAGTATAATCCGCATTTTCAAAGTTGTTGTAATTTCCACGTTGGGCCCACTTTTGTGACTTACAGTAACGACAGGTCTTTATTTATCTACCTTATGTTTCCATATACTAATAGGAAGCCGGAATTATTAAAACTGTCAATCGATATGGAATTGGAAGTGTTTGTTCTCAAGCCTGGAACGGCTATTATGGTTTTCACATGTTCACATGTTTTAATTTCACTATAATTTGCATCGTGGGGCCCGCTGACATCCAACTGACCCCCCTATCTATTCAGCACGGACCATGTAAGCCAATCTCGACCCCTCCGGAATCTCGGAATCTAATGTTATCGTACGATTTTGAGGCAGATATCTTAACGGCAACTACCAGTTTGTGTTAACCTTGTGCCTTACTGTTTGAATCCTGTGCTTCCTGTAGCAAGACCTGCATAAGGATCATAATTGCGAGAAGCCCACAATGATGAAAGTCGATCCCAGCCAGAATTGGCGGCTGCCCACTCAGAGCTTTAAGAAGGGGCCGAGGAAAGGCGACAGTTTTCGGAAACACATGGCTTGCTGGCTATTCGACAATCAGATTGGTAGGTCCCCACCATTGACATGGCCATGGATGATGCATTATGTGCATCTTGCCTTGGAATCGAAACTCTTGCTGACAACAGTTTATACTGAGCAGGAATATCATTCGGTCTTATCGCCGTCCTCTTCGTCACGCATACTTGTATGGCCAGAGCCCGACCTTATACGTCTAGGTTTTTCAATCTGTCTTACTACAACTCATATACCGGGAAATACGCTGCCGGCCACGACGACTTTTTCTTCATCAGCTTTTGTATAGTGCTCTTCGCTGGCATCCGTGCAGCTTTCATGAAATATGTTTTAGTCCCGCTTGCCACAATGTCGGGAACAACTACGAGACAGAACGTGACTAAATTCTCGGAACAAGGATGGATATTCACATACTACACGATATTCTGTCCCCTGGGCATAGTATGTGAAGTTCAACCCTTAATGATATACAAGTTGCGGTCAGGACTAACTCTTCCTAGTACATATACTACAAGTCGCCTTATTTTCTCAATATGGAGGAGCTGTGGACCAGCTGGCCCCAAAGAGAACTCAGCGGTCTCATGAAGACTTATATACTTGCAGAAGGCGCGTACTACGTGAAAGAAATCGTCGTTCTCCATATCCAGGGCCGCCGGAAGGATTACTGGGAGATGATGGGCCACCACGTGGTTACTGTTGGCCTCATCTATGTCTCATACGCCTACCACCAAACTCGGGTCGGCCATCTGATTTTGATCCTGATGGACTTCATCGACTTGGTACTTCCTGTAAGTCAGACGAGATTGTCAGAACTGTCGGTTTGCTAATCAGTTGAACAGCTTGCTAAATGCCTCAAATATCTTGGCTTCACCACCCTCTGCGATATCATGTTTGGGGTATTTGTGGTCTCTTGGCTTTTCACTCGCCATGTGTTCTACTTAATGACCTGTTGGAGCGTCTATTCTGATTTACCTCGACTGATAGCTCCAGCCTGCTACAAGGGTACTGCAGACCAACTGAAAGGCCCACTTCCTCTACCCAGTGGCTGGTCTCACCTGCTTGAACCTTTCAGCGATCTTGCCGGCACCGTCTGCTTTAACAACAACATGATGTTCGGCTTCCTATGTTTTCTTCTCTTCATACAAGTCTTGCAGATCATGTGGTCTGTTTCCATCTTCCGAATCGTTGTACGAGTCCTTCAGGGTAACAACGCCGAGGATGTCAGGAGTGACATGGAGGATGAGGAGCAGCAAGAAGAAGAGATCTTAGACTATGATGACGCTGAGCCCCTGGAAACAGAAGAAATTGGCGACGAGAACATTGTCTTCACGGGGCGGGATCGCCGCACCAGCATAAAAGGGGCCGCCACTGGAGTTAGCTTTCCTGGGCAGAATCGCCGAAAGCAGTTTCTAAACAGGATGAGGATGTGACAAGTCAATCGACTGAGGGGCACAGAAGACCACTTTTTCTTGGACCACGCGACGGCTTGATGCTCGGTCGATTATTAGTTTTGATTTTATAATTATATGGGCGATAATTCGATTCAACATATTCAATACAATAATGAGGTTTGAAACCTAAAAACAAGATAGGAAGCAAGGAAGAGAAAATGTAAATCCTATGAAGGTAATGAAGATTCGATATGTCTTATGTTTCGCTTCTTATAGCACTCGGCAGATAGTGTCAACCCGATTGAGCGTGGTCATATATTTGCTTCCATTTTGGGATAAATGGCCGGAATCACATGACAATCCTAGTGTTTTTTGACTTCTTCGGCCTTTAACTTCCTTCCTCTTCCTGTCTTAATTTTATATTTCGTGATTGAAAAGTTTCCTTCTTGTTGTTGCATTCGTGCGCGCTTTGTTTGGTGATTCTCAAGGTCGGACTTTCGTCCTGCGTTGCGCGCTTTTCGCAAAGTCTTCGCTGTCCGCCTCGGCAATTGGGGGGAATACTTCTCTTTATCCAAAGCAACAATGCAGCTTCAGGCTGTTTTGGTATTAGGTGCTCTGGTATTCCAGACAAATGCTCTTCCACTTCAATTGACCCGAGATGTTCTTCAACCAAGAGGTCAGCATATGAGCTCATGATTACTCGGTTTTCTATTTACCTATGCCTGCAGATAATACCACAAATGGCATAACGGAAGCTTTGCTGGATAATTTCAAGCTTTTCGCAAATTTCACAGCAGCCTCTTACTGCCCAAGCAACGAGAACTCCACAGTCGGCTCACTAGTTAGCTGCGCGGAGTCCGCTTGCCCTCTGGTAGAAGCAGATATTGTTACTTCCGTCGTAGAATTTGGCGGCGAGTAAGTCTTCTCTACACCCTCTTCGGATTCTCTGATTTCTCATGATAGGAATGACACCACGGTATCTGATATCAAAGGCTACGTCGCCCTTGATCCCGTTCGCTCGTTGATTGTGGTGGCATTCGCTGGCTCCGGAAACACAATCCGCAACTATCTCACGGACGTCACTTTCGTTGAAATACCCTACACGGATTGCAATGCCTGCTGGGTCCACTCTGGATTTGCCACCGGCTGGTCAGAACGGCGTTCAATCGTCCTAGCTGCCGTTTCCACTGCGCTCCTTGCCTATCCCAGCTACTCCATTGTGGTCACTGGCCACAGTATTGGAGCTGCAGTAGGGACCCTCGCTGCTGCTGAGCTGAGGAGTCTGAATCATAGTGTGGATACCTACACTTATGGGTCTCCACGAGTTGGGAATGAGGCATTTGCGGACTTTGTAACTTCCCAAACCCCTGCCCAAGGAAGCAACTTTAGAATGACGCATGTGAACGACCCTGTGCCTCAGCTACCGCCTACTTGGATTGGTTACCAGCATACGAGCCCGGAATACTGGCTAAGTGGAGGAAATGCTACAACGGAGCTTTATGGCGCTGAAGATGTCGTTGTATGTGAAGGCGTGGGGAATGAGGGATGTAATGCTGGTACAGGGCTGGTGCCAATTGATGGGGATGCGCATACTCATTATCTGGGACTGATCGCTGCGTGCCAAGGCCCAGTTTCGCTGTAGAGAGCTGGAAACTGGTTGGTACTTCGGCATTTTTGACGCCAAAGGTTTGGGAGGACTTCCATCGGGGTAAAACGTAGTGTTGAGATTTTAATATTGATACGGCTTGCCATATACTCTCATCGTGTTCATCTCCCTGCGAGTTCGTCCTCATGTTCAAGGTATACCGTATATTCGCAGTGAAGGCAAGGAAGCAGAAAATCCAGTATACAGCAAATGTAACATTAAAGTAGGAATAAAATATTAGAATGGCATGACTATAACATCATGGAATGGTTTCTATAGGTGCTTTAACATTACTAAAAGGATGTCGCTGATGATCTCAAGCAACTGCCTCGACGAAGCTTAGGAAACAGCAGATAGCTTAATCATCATAAAGAAGAGAGAAAATACCCAAGGAATCCTTGTTAAATGAGCGTTGAAAGAAGTTGGGAAAGTGGGGAGGAGAGATGAAATCGTCGGCGCGAAAACACGACTTAAAGTTGAATCGCACTAGCGCGACTCCAACCTCAATCAAATCATAGGTACTTCTCCCCTCCAGAACCATGCCCCCTCACCAACCATTCACACCATAATGGCTCCATCGTCCGTTTCGGAAGACGAGCGCTACAGGACCTCGACACAATATCGACTCTGGTCCTTCACGCCTGCATCTCTACTCGAGCTCCGCACGACCACCAACCGCAACGCCGCAAATCGCGTACGGGAAGCTGTATGGCGCGTCCGAGAAGCGCGCGCTGCTGCGTCATCTGGAAACACGAGTGAGGCGGATGGGGGGAACAGCAGAGCCGTGAGCGCGGTGCCAGAGGGGGAGGTGGATTGCTTGAGCGTAGAGGAGGAATTGAAGCTGGTGACACATTTTTGCCGGCAGACGTTACAGCTTGGGGATCATTTGCAGGTGCCTACAGACGTCAAGGTAAGTAATATGACTTAGCTTACTCATGTTACAGAATTGGACGTTGGAGCAAAAGCTAATGGCGCTGCAGGCGACGGCAGTCCAATATATAAAACGCTTCTATATTACGAATTCTTGCATGACCTACGATCCCAAGACCCTCCTCAAGACTGCCCTCTTCTTTGCCACAAAGACAGAAAACCATTACTTTCGTCTCACCAAGTTTGCAGAAGCAATCACTGCCACGAAGCCGGAAGAGATCCTGGCCTCCGAATTCCTACTCACTCAAGGGCTACGCTTCACATTCGATGTACGGCATCCCTTTCGTGCTCTAGAAGGAGCGGTGATGGAGCTACAAGCTATGGCTAATGGCCAAATCCCAGGCGGAGATAAGCTGCGCGGTATGGGCAGGAGGGTTAAAGAAGCACATGGGAAGGCCAGGGAATATCTCAAGACGAGTGCACTCTTGACGGATGTATATTTCCACTATACACCCTCTCAGATCATGATGGCTTCCCTTCTCATCGCCGATCGACAGCTTATATCCCTCTACCTCGGCTCGAAATTACCTCCTGGCTCCGCAAACGCCACGATATCTGCAAAACTTATGGAAGCTCTAGACAAATGCGCAGAGATGTTGCAAAGTTTGGATGAGCAGAGCACTGCGGATAAGAAGGAACTAGGCGCACTGGCGAAGAAACTTAGGAAGTGTCGGAACCCAGAAAAGATTGACTTGGTGAGTATACAAAGGGCGAAAAGGGAGGGGGATGAGGAGGTTGATGAAAAGGTTGTTAAGAAGCGGAAGCTCGAACGGGAACAGTCTGCAAAGGAGGGAGAGGATCTCTTTGGCCCGACTATCAAGAAGTAATAGTTTCAAGGCTGGTGATGTACATTTAGCGCGGCGTCTGGGACACAACATGCATATGGGAGGCGGAGGCGTTCTCAAACAAAGAGTTTCTAATATATCTCAATCTTAACAAGTGTTTGTTATTCTTCCTAACTAATTATGTTGTTCTGCGGATAATGCAGAGAGAAAAAGAGTGAAAGCTAATGGTGGTTCAAGGGTAAGTAAATGGATGATGCTTCCACTCGTGTTTCTTCGATGTTTGTTTCCGAAGCAAGCAACGAAAGTGTCATCATGTCCTAAGATGAGTGTGTTCCTTCGTTATGACCCAATATAAAAGACGCAAGTCAGTGTCTGCAAAGGGACACCGATGATCCAACACCAGCACGCACTTGAGATATCAAGAGGCAATACCCCTTCCCCTGACTCCGCACAAAGCAGAGCCAACATCTCAGTACAGCCATGCGCAGTATCGATAATTCAAGGGAGCGACGCCGTAGTAAGGGAATCCGCCTTCGTCGCCCAAGGCAGCTCATCATTCCCCACCTCCGTGCACGTGAGATACTGAATCCCATCCTCGACCACCGACAGCATACTTCGATTCTCCAGCAGCGGCTGCACCTGCTTCTGCGCATACCTCTTCATAATCGCCAAATCCTCTTCCAAATCCTCCGCCGTCCACTTCGCGCACTCCAACTGCATCACGTTGTACTCTTCGCGCCAATGTTTGACACCGGCAAGAGGCAGATATGCATCACCGCCCGCAGCCATCACGCGGTACATCGCTGCGTCGAAATCGAGGAACGTTGTGGTTGTGGTTATGGCGGGTCGAGGGGCTTTAGCTCGGTTGAGTGCACGGCAGAACCAATCTCGCCATAGCTGGACGGTGCACCAGGTATCGAGCACCTCTTTATTTTCTATACCCAGCGCGACTTCATTGCCTGCAACGCTGAGCGTACTTGTGAAGAGCGCTTCGTTTACGGCGGCTCTTAGGGATCGGAGTTCTTCGACCTTGGTTCGGATGATTGCGAGGAGTTCGGGCGTTAGTTTGCTGCGTGGAACTGTCCATGGCCAACTAGGATAGCTGCCGACGATGTGGATGAGGGATTCTTTGAAGATAGGTGATGATTCTAGGTATATGGATAGGAAGAGCCAGCGAGGCGGGTTTTGCAGGATGGCTTTGTAGAGCTCGCGGCCGTATTGGTTCAGGATGCTGTTAACGTGGAGGCGGACGGTAGGTAAGGAGCCGTAGTAGGAGGCGATGTTAAGGAGGAGCTCTGACTGGGAGAGGGCTTTTTGGATGTTGGTTGTGGAAATTTCGGGGGTTTTGGCGTGGTAGGTAAGGAATAGGTTGTTGTAAGCCTCGCAGACCTCGAGCTTGGTGGGCTCCTGAATAACTGTTTCTGGTTTGGATATTTCGGTAATGATATTGCTGACGGTTTTGTCGATAGTACTGTCTGTAGATGGTCTGCTACTTTCTTCGTTTTCGTTCGGCTGCTCAGACACTTCGGGCTTATTGATAGGTTCCTTCGTCTCATCGTCCTCTTGCTCCTTGACCTTCTCTGCATCCTCGTTTCCTCGCTCTGTACTTGTTGCTGATCTCTCATCCTCCATCTGTGGGCTCGGGCCAGGTGCATCGGGCTCACCACCCAGGGTGGCTTCAGCTTCAGGGGACCTGGTGGCAAGATTGTCTGTTGTCTTGGCTGGAGATGGTGTTGATTCGGTAGCATCCGGCGTTGATCGAGTAGGAGCATGACGGTCGGCATAGACAGTTGCTGTGGTTTGAGCTTCGGACAGAATCGCGGCATCGATTGAGTCTCTTACACTCTGTGGAACTGTGATGCACTACAGTACTGTTAGTCCGAAACCTTTGATTTCTCGAACAAGCTCTTTAGGCAGGAGAAATGACAAAATACCACTTACCGTCTTGGCCAGAAGCCAGAGCTTGGTATCAGGATTGAATTCCAATTCATACAAGTGGACCAGGCCAGTGCACTTCTTCACATAGGCAACCTTATCCAGGTCGTACTCCTCAGTTTCATGACTTAAAGTCTCTCGAAACCACTCGGAATTTTGGGAAAGTATAGCACTGTTAAGCTGATAGCTGAATCTCGATGGGCACGCAGCCGAGAGGGCAATAGAGACATCCTCATTGTTGAACCGTGGAAACCCATCGCAAGGCGCGGTTAACTTTTTGGTTGTTCCTGGCTCACGTTGCTCCTGCCCCTGTACGCTTGGCTCTTCTTCCTCCGACAGATCAATGATTTCTCTCGGAGGGGTCGGAGGAGTCGGAGGAGTTGGAGGCTGCTTGACGGGCCTTCCTCGCTTCCGGACTACTATTCAAGGATTGTCAGTAAAACACGTCCAACCATCCTTGTCCTCCGCTATACGGGGTAGAATGTGCCCGTACTCTGTGTGCCTGATGAAGACTGTCGTGCCCCAGCCTTCATATCCTGTGCCATGACCTGTTGGATATTACGGCTGTGGGGGTCCATTCCAGTAGAGTAGGTTATTCTTCTCTTCCGTGGTTGAGACTCCTGTTGGTACTCTTGGTGCTCGTGGTCTTCCGCAGGTGCATTGCGTCTCTTGGCAGGTGCCATGATGCTTCGTCCGGAACGTCGCGGGGTCGTTTGTAGATGAATACTTGTCCGTAGATAGTCTTAGTAAGAATATCGAGGAGCAGGAACCTATTGATAAGGTGAGCTTGGGTCATTGAACAAGGAGGGGAGGTATAGTGATTGAAATGGAGTAGTGGAGTAGTGCTGGGTATAATCTTTTGATGACTCGGGGACGTGGGTTGAAAGTGAATCGAAACAGATGACAGAGAAAGCTTCGGAAGTGAAGGCGATCCGGAAGTGTGTCCTGGTGAATTTGTGGAATTGCTGAGTCGACTTCAAGACGCGGAGGTCTCAATGACTTACTTAATGAAAGGGTGTTGATTAGGTCTCCAAAGGATAGGAAGAAGTCGATATCGGGGAAGAATGAAAAGCTGATAGGGTGCTCAACACCTTCGATGATTCGTAGATGTGCAAATGGCGAAGGTGAGTCAGAGAAGCTCGAGTATCAAGGATCTTTGCTTGGACCACCTCCTGATAATAAGGACTGAAAATGCAGAGTTAAAAGGAAGATGATGGAAAAAAGGAAACGTAAGAAGTCAAAGAGAAGCGAGGCCACCTTTCAATGTTGGAGAAATCTGAATTGGAAGTGAATTCTCAGCACCAGAGAAACCTAAAATTGGATATGCAAGTTACGATTCTTCGCTACTCCAAGTTCTTCGCTTTGACTCCCAACAAAGTCTCCGCATTTCGATATGCGAACTTCTCCAAGTCTTCGGCGCTCATGAGCTTACTCTTCTGAATCTCCTCGATAAAGCTCTTGCCCTTCTCATTTGACGAAAACGGATAATCGACGCTATACATCACATGATCTATAGTCGTTGTCTGGAGCAAGCAAGCCAGCGGGGCCAACGAGAACATCCCACTCGTTGTAATCCAAAGATTGCTTTTCCAGACCTCCAACAAATCCCGCTTCTTCTCCCCCCACGCCCGGGAAATTCCAGCTATCCGATCCAGTTGGAAGGGTAACAGTTCGCCCATATGACCGATGATGATCTTGATTTTCGGAAACCGGTCAAAGAAGCCACTGGCAAAGAGTCGGAGGATGTGAAGCCCGGTATCGGTATGCCAGCCCCATCCATATGCACTCAATTGGCTTGCAATCCGGTCATCGTAGTTTCCTTTGTAGGGCTCCAGCATCGACTCGGATGGGTACGTGGGATGGATATATATTGGCACATCCATCTCCTGGGCTTTCTCGAACACCGGCCAAAATCGCTCATCGTCATAGAATTGTCCTTTGAGATGGTTGTTGATGAGCGCACCGAGGAACCCGAGCTTTGTTACACAGCGAGAAAGCTCCTCTGCAGCTGCCTTCGGGTCTTCCATTGGCAAGGTAGCAAAGCCGGCCAAGCGGTTTGGATTTTTGGAAATCGCTAGAGCCAGTTCATTGTTTATCTCGGAACATGATGTTGGAGATGCGTCCAGGGGTGCATGAGAGAGTACTTGAAGGGACACAGATCCATTGTTCATGTCCTGGATTCGCTCGTCCCCAAGGCTCTCGAACTTTGAAGTAAAGGAAGGAGGAAAGTCGTCATAGTGTCCATAATTTTTTCCGGGACGAATTGTCGTAGATAAGAAGTGCTCTTCGAGCGTAATAAGAGGGAGCATCATGAATCGTCTCACAAAAAGCCGCCTGAAGTTGGAAAGAAGTCTGGCAGATGCCACAATATAAAGGGTTGGATGACGCGCATTTTGTATACAAGTGCCTATTCCGTACGGCGTTAAGATCTTAGTTCGGAGTTCAAAAATTGGAGTTCAAAGATTCCGCATCTGCCGATGCCGGTTTTGCATGTAGATAGACACTGGCACAGACTTTCTACTGTTGGATATGAAAGTGCAATGTTCCCAACGGCGTCGAAAGAATGGAGCATGTTTGCTTGGCACTCGCGGGCGAAAAGGTTCGCAGGGGATCATATTCACGTGATTGATGTACTTCGTACAGGGATGTTTCACCTTAGCGCGTTGATTCACGTTATTCCCCAACCCCCAACGGCCATTCATCTGTTCCTTGATCTGGGTTAAAAAGCATCACGCGAAAGGTGTATTACGCTGGGTTTGGGTGCAATTACTCCGTCCATTCCTCCTCTGAGAGGCACAAAATCCTAGGGTACAGATCGCCAGGAATGAGAGATTGAAAGCATATGGGTGTGTTCTAGAGCTTGGATTCATGCTTTCAGACCCCTTATTATCATCAATACAAGTCATATCTATGAAACTTCTTGATTCGATCAATACGCACATCTCTCCAAAGTATCCAGAACAGCCAGCCATACAGCCTGTTAGCATCTCTTTTTCCAACCTCCAAGTTGAGCCCAAAATCACATGCGATAAGTTACGCGCGATTTCCCGAATCCCGGTTGTCAATGGCCTTTTCCTCTGGCATTCTCTATCAAGCGTCCAAATCCAGGCGAAGGTGCATGTTTTGTTTCCCTTTTGATTTTTGAACGATGAGTCATTTGTCTTCAGTCCTTTGCTTCCTATTCCTCACGCACCTATCTTGACTTCAAATCCAGGAGAAAGCCCATCACTGGACTTCATCAATTTTTGATCAGAGGGTTTTTATAGCGGTTCTGTAGCAGTGAATCGTCAACTCGAATGATCCCTTCCGGGCCGTATCTATTTCGATCAGCCATCTGAAATAGCGAATGGATCCTTAAACCCCATAAACATACCTTAGACCTTTTTTGTCTCTATACATAACATACAAACAAATGTCGAAAAGCCTTCGGCTGAAGTGGTAGAGGGGTTGTCCGCTAGCATAGTGAGTATGTACCTCCGGATTCGATACATATGCCAGGTTCAGCAAACTCCTGAAATCCTCCAAGTCGTGATCCCTGAACCCGTCCTGAAAAACCACGCAAGTTGCAATGACCTGCTTCGCCGACCAGAAAAACGCAGTCTGGATATCTTTACTGACAACCCCTCCAGGTGGATGCCTCCGCGGCGGTAGTTTTGTTGTTGGCCATCCGAAGTCGATTGTCTTGATCACGCGAAGAGTCTTGGTGATTTCAAGTCTATAGGCTGGTTATGAAAAGATGCTCTCTCGATTGTAAGAGGTTTGACTTACTTGAAGAGATACGGTGTGTGGTTGCAGATCGCGAGGAAGGCCCGCCAAGTATCTGGAGTCAAATCAATGCCTCCGTTCGCTAGTATGTAACTATACAAGGTATATTCTGGCATGGGAAAGTTCATGCTATCTAAAGCTAACTCTTGCCGGTTTGCGAAGAGATACTGTTGGATCTGGGTAAATTCAGGACATGGCGCCAGAGGAACGTTTGGTTCTGGATCCAGATTCGGAGAAGTCGGTATATAATCTGCCAGATTTGCTTGAGCGTGCGTAGCTTCGATTGCCCGGCGTTGCTCATCAAGAGCTCGTAGTGAATTTTCTATCCTACGGTTTCGTTTTATTCTTTGGTTCTCTAATTCTATATCCTTTATCTGGCTTGCGGACATTCTTGCATCAATCGCAATTTCTGGAATGTTAGACCAGGCATCCGTGACATCATCTAGATGTTTGAACTTGACCCTTCCATTTGGCGTGGCGCTTCTTATCCTCCGGGTGATCAGGGGCTTTGGCGCCATCCATGCCGCCTCCCTACCCAGCCTGTTGTTCTTTCAGCTTTCCCTCAAGAAGTCAAAAGAGGATATGGCGCTCATACTTCCTGGCGTAAACTTCCCAGAAATTTGGATTGTGTAGTTGTACAAAGTAGTTAGCTGGTATTGGGGCATAGTCTTTGTAGTTCCAACTTGATGGTACTGTCCTCAATGTTGGAAGATCCGCCGTGTAATCAGCCCAAAAGTAGTTGTTGAAGCTCACCCTATAAGCCTTCTGTCAGATACATGGCGCAGGATATCCATCAAAGTCAAACTTGCTGGTACATGCCCGCAGCAGGCACGTTCGAATGCTGACCCAAGGGACCGTCAACGAATTCCATTGCACAGCCACCAAACATCTGTTTATACTTAGCAGTGATCGCAGGTGTCATCTAATAAACTCCATACCGCGGTCTCAGCCGAAAACCCCCTATAATAAGATCAGCAGGCAGCCAACCACATAAGTCGAATGGACGAATAATATCAACCCACAATTCTGAAATGCACTCATCCTCAAAAAATGGCTCCCGCTTATGCCCGTTTTTGTTTTGATCGTTATTCAGCCAAGTAGCATGCTTTATACATCAGTAAGGCCCATCCTACACGACAAGGGCTCAACGTACGGCTGTCTCATGCAACAATGTCGACGCAAGTCTGAAGGTATCAACAGCTCGCTCCGCCGACGTCAGGTCTGTTCTCATGAGCGGCTCTATAAGCGAGAGTGATAAACTGACCCAAATCCACCCTTGATAGTCCTCTAGATACTCCAGTTTTCTAGCGGAACCCATGACCGTTTGTCCACGATTTTTAGGATCTGGAAGACCGCTTGTATCTTCTGCTATGCCATCCCTTATGAGAAACCGCATGCTTTTCACCATCTGCTTGATTTTCTCATTAATCCTTTTTTGAGCCGCCAAGTTTCCGGGCTTAATAGGATCCCGCAGGAGAAATTTGTGATATGCCCGTTTCCGATAATCCTTCTGCATTGCTTTTGGGTCGATAACCTTGAGATTCCCTAGAAACAGTGCATCCCACCTGCAATTTCAGTTTTCAATCTGGCTGAATGAAAGATGAGCTTACCATGGATTGGTGTTCATGTTGGTCAAAAAATGTGATGCTAATCGCAAAGCAGGGGCCAATGCCTTCCATACCAGTGGATTTTTCACTTCCCAGTAACCGCTCCTCCCTTTGCCCAGTGGCATAGGGGGTAGATGTTTCCCTCTCCAAGGATCCCAATTCTTCTTCTCATAGAGCGGATGAATCGGTGCATGGTCTTGATCCAGATTCCGGTGGCCCGTTATGAGTGGAGCTAGACTTTCAATCGCATCTAGTTCCCGAGAGTTATAACCTAGCTCCCATCAGCTTTGACTCCCGAAGAAGCTTGGTCGTTTGGCGTACTAAAGAAGCGACGTCGCTGATACTTTTCTAGAGCAGTCCATTCGTCTAATTCCTCAAATGTAGTGAAGGGTCCTTCGTTTAAAGGTGTGAGACCGCTTTTATCGGGATAATTTCGCAGGATTTTGTGTACGCCGTCGGTGGGGTGTGTATATTTCGCAACGAGACCAGAGGGGTGCTCGTGAAATTTCCGACGCTTTGCGGGTGGCGATTGGCCATGAAATGGTCGTTTTGCGGGATTTGGTTGGGGCATTGTGAAGTCTCCGGATGAAATTTGAGAGCTCTTTGGGAGGCGAAATTGAAGCCGCTTCGATTTCGAATTTGGCGTGGAATGCTGTTTGGTCCCATTCCAGGCAGTGACTGGGAATGCAACAACATCGATACACAAAGGCATCTGTCACATGCTGCGACGGAACCCTTTTGTCAAAATATATTTGAACCCATGTCGTAGTTGATAAGGTGCTGTTGGGAACTTGGGAACCTAGGTACCTTTGTCCTTCATGCGGCAGCGATCAATCATCGCAGAAGCCAATGGTCTGGCCATGCCTTCAAGTTACAGTACCTTACTCCTTCACTCAGCAAGATTGTGCATAATAGGTCCATCGAAAAAAGGGAGACATGGGTGATGCGCAATGCGTTTTGTTCGTCGTTATCATGACCATTCGCTAGCTGCAGTATTTCATCGAATCGCACTTTGGTGAAAGTTGGGAGACTTCCGCCTCTCACCGTAAAGTGGCTTCAGCCTGCACAGCACCTTCCGTCAAATTTTGGCGGGGCAGTGATTTGTCCTACGCGGCTTCCTCGTTACTTCCTCGTCGCTCCTTCTTCCAAATCTCGCATTTTACAAACAGCGCGCCTTCCTATCCTCATTTTGCAACCCATCATAAAATCTCCACCGTCCTCCCGCCCCTCTTCCTCCCTCATCTCTTCCTCCCCTGCATCTTCTCAAGCACGCGCACGCCCACCCCCTCTCACAAGAGTTTGATCCCCTCCTGCCCACCCTTTAGCTCCCAGCGAAGCTTGCCAGGCCAAGGTGACCATCGATCTCACAAGAAGCATACTGCCAAACGGCCTCTCAGTGGACTCCTGCGCGGAGTTTTATGATCTTTGCTATCCGGTAGGGACACAAGATAAGCTGGGAATGCTACCGGGCTGTGAAAAGGTTGCTGGATTCGCGAGAGTTCGATTCTTTACTTCTCTTGACCTCATCGAAAACTTATTATTGGGTTTGTTTGCTAGGCAATCATTAACGAAGGCTGTGTAGCATGTCGCACAGAGAATGCCGAAAGGCAAGGTAGCTATCAAGACTGCTTCACGTTCAGGATATCCTAGCGAAACTAACATGTGGACAGAATCGACCCGCTTGGGAAGACCAGACGGCACAAAAAGCCACACGGCGGCAGGAATGATAGACGCCAAGTCAGTTCCGCAACCTCTCGACGCCCTCACCTTGGGAGGAACACAACTACACTTTGCATGCAACGCAAGACAGCTGCAACTCGACTCCGAGCCGCTTCCCATAATACCAATAGCCAACATGTATGCCTTACCCTGGTGGCAGCAAGTTTCGGCTTCGAAACTTCGCATTGCTCGTTGGGCGGGCTGGTCGAAGATTTCACGACGCAATTCCATGTGCAGACCCTTCCTCCACCAGCAATACCCATCCGCAGCTCTCCAAGATCTCAGCATCATGCGATACTGAGCAAGAGCTTGCACAAGTTGTGTATAGGAGGTGGCTGGATCGGCGTCCCGTATGGGTTGATGCGGTGTTGTCTGAACAGAGTTGTTCTAGTGTGACAAAGCCTGAACTTCGGGCATGCACATCGCTAAAGCGCGCTAATAATCTAGGCCAAGGTGCCGCAGCCGTCACGCCGTGAGACTTTGCCAGTGCTAATAAAAGTAGTCCTGTTTACTCGTATACTCGTGCCTTTCCACAATCAAATATCGTAATGAGCCTCCAATCAATTATCGGGCCTTGAATTTGAATTGTAAGCAGAATTAGCGCTTACAGTACTGTGCCTCCAACGGAGCTGTGCCACCTACGGCGAGCATCTATCAGTATTTAAATTCCATTCTGCTCTGTTCTGTTCTGCATCGTCAATTTCAACTTTCGTTTTCAAGATGATTCACACAACCATAGAAATCAACCGTGCTCCGGAAATCGTGAGAAAAGTTGTGAGTAGTTACATCCAACCAACCACAGCTAACAGGGTCTCATGCCCATGAAATAGTTTCTTGACTTCTCGTCTTACCAAGAATGGCACCAAGGCATGGTGAAAGAAATCAAACCGCTGTCCGATTCCCCTGCAGTTGGCAACAGAGTCCATTGTGAAATGTTGGATCTCACATTTGATGCTATCATAACTGTCAGCAGTTCCCTGGCCTTACTTTGATCATGTAATAACAGTCTCAAAAGGAAAACTCCCCAGCAATGTTCCAATGGCAAGGCCCGCCCGTAGTTGGAATCTCAGGCCTTCATACCTTTTCTTTTGAGCCGAGTGAAGTCGCTGCAGGCGGCACAACGTTTGTGCACAAAGAGGAGTTCTCGGGAGCGATGTCTTTCTTGATGCAGAGCTGGTTGGTTGGCTGGAGCATGCCTGGCAAGTTCGATGGATTCAATAGGGATCTGAAGAAGAGGGTGGAGAGCTTGTGAAATTATGCGTGAGAGTCTGCAGCTTTTCTGTGTTTGCTGGCATAGAGACTGAATACTCCGTACCGCCACAGGCATCAGTGGTTTGCGAAGAAGGCGCCAAAATCCTCTTCGCCGTCTGAGAGTCTAAATTATGTTGTCGTCCCCAAAGTTCTTTTGCGCTTTCAATTATCCCGTGTGGTTTTTGCTTCTTTCAATTTCATGTACATAATTGTTGAGCTTTTGCACGGCCTGTATGCCACACGTATGGTCGTTTCGGGGTCCAAGAGAACGCTTTTAATTCATTGGCGCATATTGTTCAGTGGAGAGTTGAAGATTTTTGTTGTGAATAAGACATGGAACCAGTGCTGATGTTTTCAACATTGAGAGGAGTTGTATGAAGGGATGTCATGAAGCGATCGTTGACAACCACGTCACTTGCTTCATCAGCAGGAATAACGGAGCTCGCCTTTAAGGATGTTCGCGAATTTATGAGAGGATTTTCAGCTTCGCCTTCAGATATCTTGGATTTTTAAGCACAATAAACAATTCCAGAATATTCGTAAATTTAGAGGCCGGAAAGTCTCCGAAGAAGTCTCCGTTTGCTTGGTAATACGGCATAGTGTGGCCGTTTCGGCGGTCCAATTGTTTGTTTCATTCATCTATCACTTCAAAAGAAGACCAATCAAATCCCTTTTGGTTTTACAGTACACTTCATTCGGGCACTGTTCTCTCCGTGGATCAGATAAGTGGCTGAATAATGTTCCAAAACTCTGGGACTTTATTCGGCCACTTTTTGCATCCACGGAGAGACTGTTTTTACCGAACTTCCTTCTCATGCCACTTGCAACCGACCGAAGCCATACCAATGCCTGCCACTGGCTGGATCGTAAAAAATTCCTAAAACAGTGTCACTTCACATATCTGGCTATGACATAAAGAGGCTAAGGTAGCTGTAACACTGATCCTTGCAACCAGTCTCATAACCTTTTGTAGAAAGTATATATAGAGACGGCGACGCTGGAGTTTGCACTTTTTTCTCAACAGATCACCTTTATTTTGTCCCTCACAATATAGACTTCACTCACCCATCTTCTCATAAACAACGACTATGCCCCTGAAACCTCTTACCCTATGGGGTGGTGTCGGTGGTCCAAATCCCTCCAAGGTATCCATCATCCTCGCCGAGCTCTCCCTGGCCTTCGAATCCGAGCACCTGGGCTTCGACAAGCTCAAGGCCCCAGAGTACCTAAATCTCAATCCAAACGGCCGCCTTCCCACCCTCGTCGATCCCAACAACGGCGACTTTACCATCTGGGAATCCGGAGCCATCATCGAGTATGTCATTGCGAAATACGACAAGGATCACCTGCTTAGCTATGAGGCTGGAAGCGACCTGGATTTCCAGTGCAAGCAGTGGCTTTACTTCCAAGTGAGCGGACAGGGTCCATACTACGGCCAAGCTTAGTACGTCCAGTCCCCCCTCTCTTTTCTTTCCAAAAAAATATCCAGGAACTAACACACTCACAGCTGGTTTTCAACCTACCACCCCGAGAAGATCCCTTCCGCTATTGAACGCTATGTGAACGAGGTGAAGCGCGTCTCGGGCGTCCTTGATACATATCTCAAAGACCGCGAGTATCTCGTGGGCGACAAGTGTACGTATGCCGATTTGGCGTTCATCTCCTGGCAGACGGGCATCAGGGCTGTTACGGCGGAGATGTATGATGAAGAGAAGGAGTTTCCGCACTTGAGTGCTTGGTTGAAGAGGATTACTAGTCGCGAGGCTACGAGTCGTGTGTTGGAGCAGAAAAAGGCACTCGAGGCTGCGTTCTTTGGTAAGAAATAGATGCGGAAAGGTGAGAAATGAGGGGTACGCGTATTGAGGTCCATGGTTTGACAAGTCGTGGGTGTGAAGTTTGAGTTTGGGAAGAGAACCTTGAGTGACCTGGCGGATAATCAAGACAATGAATCATTGAATCGTTTTTCTCCTCGCTCCAATGTACACATCTTGGAATTGGAAGGAGCTATGTCAAGGAACATCTCATCTGCCTAACGTATCATTTGTATTTAAGCCTGTTTCCTAATGTGTTTTGTCTTGACAGCAAGATTCCTTTTCGACAAGTTTCGATGAAAGATTCTTGTTGGAAGGAACGTCAATTGCCGGATTCGCAGAAAAGAAATCCGCTGGTTTAATATGCAGCTGGTGGATCTCCACTGGCCTATAGTCACTTGTTAGCACTGACTCATCACCCCCAGCAAGAAGCCCAACTCACATAACTGGCCAATCCTCTACTCTAGGATTGTGCGTCAAGCCAAACACGTTCCAAACAACCACATCCGTATCCTCGACAGCATCACCCCGCTTCGCCGCATCCGCCACACCATCCACCTCATCTCGGCTCTGCAGCGTATATCTGCCACCAGCGAACAATTCGCCGTCCTTGTACTTCGTAACCCACACGTGATGGTTGGTGAATTGTGCTCGTCGGGCTTGGATACTGCCCGGCTGAGCGAGGAGCTTTTGGGTAGGCGCCGGGGTAAATTTGTACCCCACTGGCTTACCACTAATCGGATTCCGCTGGGCTCTGTTGACGATCTTGACAACGCGATTGTGTTGGGGTGCAGCGTCTAGTCCTTGCGAGGTCAGGATGGGTGTTTGTTGGATCTCGTAGAAATTGCCTGCTGGGTTACGTTCTGGCGAGAAGAGGACGGGATGTGATTCTTCAACTATCACAGTATTGTTGGAGCCGTCGATGGCAGGATCCATTCGGAGCGCGAAGATGTGTTGGTGGTTTTGCGCGAGAGCACCCGGTGAGACGACATTGCCGTAGTCGGAGGTTTTGCCGGGGTCGATGTTGACGACGGAGACGATTCCTGTGGCACGTGTCTCGACGGTGATACCGCCGGCTTGGTCGAATTTGTAGGCGAAGATGTATTCGTAGTTGGCTAGGGTGATGATGAATTGAACGACGAGCTCGCGGTTTCGAGTCACGACTGCTCGGCCGGTGCGCCAGTTGGTGTGTTTCCAGCCAATGCCGTTGTCTTCTTCGTGGAGACAGATGACGTTGTCGCTTGAGGATGTTGTGCCGTCGGATGTGGTGTTCGTTGAGTTGAAGTACTGGATATGGAGTCAGTACCATTTGAATCTCTTGGATCTTTACTTACCTTAATATGGCCTAAGCAGTCGCATCCAAGCTCTAAGTTGTTGGCGCAAGTACCGGCGCCCCCGTCTCCGAAGTCAAAGGCCTGCTTCCGTTGGAATGGTGCGCGAGCATCCGCGTATGGAACAGTCTATCACATTAGCTGCTATCTCGTGCGATCGGGAGGGAGCACTTACCATCTCACTTATACTTAACCGGTACATCACACTCCGTCCATCATATCTAACATCATGAATCGTCGCACCCTCTCTATGATTAAACCCTACCCTAAATCTCCACTTCTGCCACTCCACCAAACTCTCATCGCTGACCGTAAAACTCGGCCCATCAGGCTGCGAAACATTCAGGGCCTTCAAATCCTTTCTTGTTCCGTTCTCCAACAGCTCAGGCACATACTCAGCACCTGTGCAGTGCTCAAGGATCTTATTCGCATGCGTTCCCTTTGCAAGTCCATCCTCCTTTCCGCCAGTG
This sequence comes from Lachnellula occidentalis, assembly GCA_007821535.1. Taxonomy (NCBI): domain Eukaryota; kingdom Fungi; phylum Ascomycota; class Leotiomycetes; order Helotiales; family Lachnaceae; genus Lachnellula; species Lachnellula occidentalis. The sequence continues at coordinate 9,517 of QGMI01000174.1, read as the reverse complement.
GCAAGACGGTCTATGCGAACGACTTCCCTGGTCTTACAGTCCATGACAGGGATCAAAGGGAGAGGGTAAGCGTAGAAATTCGAGTCCGGGTTTCCATTGCGCGTGTCTTGGGCAAAACACAGGCCTTGGAAGTACCTTGTACTCTCTTCATCTGGATCAGGTCCTCCATAAGGCCAGGGCTCAACAACTACTTCGAATCCTTCTGGGAGATGGAACTCTGCGATTGCTGCTTTGAAGAGGGGAGATCTCCATACCGCCTTTACGAGATGGTCGAATTCGCCTCTACAAAGTATTAGTATATGTTCTAGGAGAGATTAGGGTTTTACGGACAATGTCAGGGGTGCTTGATGCTTTGGGTCAATCAATTCCTGTCCAACTAGCTTTCCACTACTCACATCAACGAGGGACTCGTAGAATTGAAAGAGTTTATTCTCGCCCACGACATCGTAAGCTACACGTGCCAGGCGATCAGGCCTCGCAGAGCTGGCTGCCAGAGTCCCTGCGGCCTCGGCGTCGAGGAACGGCTGCAACTGAGCTTTGGGCGGTTCTTCAAGTGATATTGTTCGGAAATCAAGGACAGATTTGTCGTGTAATTGGAGAATTACATCGCGAGCGACATTTGCTTCTGTGACGGAGAGTTGTGAGAGAGGATGAGGTTGAGATATTTGCAGATGCTGAAGGGATGTCATGATGAGGTTCTGAGAAACTTACTCGATACTTGTCAAGAGGAATTTGAAAGCCGGGTCTGATGAAGGAGAGGCACTACCTTTTATCTTTTCCCCTCAAACCTAGTGCAAAGAAAAGGGTTTGGAACTATGACATGAAAGACGCGGTCTTCACTGCAGATCGTGGGGTACGATTACAGTCTCGATGAGGAAAGTACAAGAGCAGCCAATCAGACGCTCAAGCTAAGTGGTTTCAGCCGGCCGAGTGAAGCCGCTACCTGACAGCCGTTATCAGATACCCGGAAGTTTATCCGAAACCGCCTTGTTATCTTTTTTCTTTTGAAGGTCACTTGTAATACAAATATTGGAAGACAGATACTGTATTCTTAAAATGTTCCGTAGTCGAATCCTGTTCCTGGCATAATTAGAACATGACGATTTGTGTGGATTAAACATAGTCATGTCCTCCGTCCACTGCGAACCCTCCGTCTAGGAGATCCCGAAGTTCCACATCCCAGGAGTAAAACTGGTCTGTCGAGTCACCAAAATCTCTTAAAAACGACCAGTCGTGCGTTAAGGTTGATGGCGGCTGAGCTTGTGGGAACGGGATGGTGATCGAATTCATCAGATTTGCAAGAGGCCCTTCCGAATGTAATGCCTGCTGCTGGCCAGCATTCGTTGTCGGCACCTGTATCCCCGCAAGATTTGGTTCTTGTAATGCTTGTGGCAAGTCAAATACTAAGTAGAGTGAGTCAATCGCATCTCTGGAATATGTAAGAAGAAAAGACTTACAATCATGAAGCAATTGATGGTGTGTCCCTGCAGTCTTCCAACTCTTCCCCAAGACCGAAAGCCAATGAATGCATTGTTGGAGACGGCGACGTACATCGACAGCGGCAGCTGCTTCCACTCTTTTTGAACAGTGCAACAATATGCTTGCTGCAGTAAATATAGTGAAAACCATATCGCATGGTCCTCCCAGAAGACGTTCCAGATACCTTTCTAGTATCACGCAGATTCTGTTGGCTGCTTCGAGACAGATATCGTGCGGGTTTGACGAAGGTTCGGCGAAGTTGAGCTCAGGTCGCCAGCGCTCAATGAACGGGCGATGAAGCATAATCGTGCCTGTCAACATGACCTGACTAGAGGTAAGTAACATACTTTGTAAATTCCTCGGTTAAATAGAGTGGCTTACCACGCGATTTGTGATCGTTGGAGGGACTGAAGTCATCTCATCGCTCAAGTCTAGTCTCAATGGTGATGCATCTACACCTTTCTCCCAGTCTTGCAATTCAGCCCACAATTGCATCCTCAAACGATCGCCAGCAACTTGATCTCCGCGAATCGCTTTTCTAGCCGCAATACCATATATTTGCCGATAAATACGCTCCATAATCATCGACAGGCTGATGGTTGTATGAAGAGCAGACATTGTGAGCATTTTGGTGGAATTATTCCTAGCTTGCGCTCCAGGCATGTGCAATTGCTGGGACATCAGTTCAAACTCGTCCGACTCGGATATCGAAGGCCACGGAGTATCTGTTTCCTCAGCCCTCAAGATAACAGGTCGGCCCATTTCTCCGGACATCATTTTGTCAAGTATATATAGATTCCACCAAAGCCGCGAGCGAATCTCCCGTTCTACAAGGTCGTTGAGCTCATACGCGCGATGAAGCCGCAATTCAGTCCCCATTGCTGCTGCCACTCCACCCAGAACTGCTGCCCGGGAATATTCCGCAACACCATGCTGTTGAAGTGCTAGTAGTACAAGAACTTGGCAGTTGGTGATCGATGGGACAAAGACATTCATTGGGTGTCGGGCATTGTCATCCTTAGTTCCACGCTGAAGAATCTCAAGCGCTTCCTCGAAGAATACTCGTGGTTCGGGGCACTTTCTACTCTCCTGGGTGGTGTTTTCAGTGTTGGCCACAGAACTGTTGTCCACACATGAAGCAATGGCGAATATTGCCAAAACCAAAGCAGCGGGTATTCTGGGGGAAGGATAGGTGTAGTCTGATGAATTGAATAAAGGCTTGTAAAGGAGAGGCCATATTGGGTGAATGCAGTCGAAGTACGTTTGAAACAACCTCTTCGATGTCTCGGAAGATATTACTGATATATCTTGTGACCGCAGAGGACGGAGAGATTGGTGGGTAGGGATTGCAGGGGTATGATGCAGACTATCCGGTGTTGATATTTCGGGGAAACTTGCATTCAGACTCTGAGGAGTGCCCATCAACCCATTGGTTTCCGATCTTATTCTGCCCGGACCCCTGTTGCTGAATTGTCAGGCAGCGACTTTTGGCTTGATCGGCATGGACGAACCTCCTCTTGTTTATCCCATACGAACATTCCTCGTTCTGATTCTGACACGTGCTACATCGTGGGAAAACCCCATCACACTGTGCTTGGGGTTAGAGTTTGCAACGGTAGGGGGTAGTCGATATACACACCTTGATCTTTTTCTTACCGCATAGTCTATAAATGATCTCTCAGTCAGTACCTAGGTATTGCTCAACTCTATGCGGCTTTGACTGACCTGCAGGCTTGCGAGACGCGTTTCCGAGTTGTCATTTGATCTGATGGACAACGTGAGGTGCGCTGGAACTGAAATATACTTCACGGATGCTACCCGATCGCGACCGACTGGATTGACAGTGTTATGCTGATGAGAAGAACGTCAAAGGCAAGGCCGGGCTCAAACTTGAGGTTGTAATGGAAATCTGCCGGCATTTAGCCGATAGCGATAAGGTCACGAGAAAAAGGGCCCCGCCCCCGCCCCCTTTTCTTTTAAAAGTTCAATTTTAAGATTCAAAAACTAGCGATGCATTGTGCTTTCTAGTCAGCTATAGCTACAGGCTCTCGCTTTCTGACTAGGCGAGTTGAAACACAGTACTGCAACAAAACTTGATTCTTAGCAAAGGCAAGTAACGAAAGTCAACATTCCAACATTCAGCAGGGACACAATGCTCCATGGCAATCATCAAGAGGCCTCGAGTGGACGAGAAGAGATATCAGACCCCAGAGCATAACAACCCGAGTTAATCACACGTGGTAGGCCCGTGGACATCTTTCGAGCTAGGCTCCGATTCTTTAGCTCTAAGCAATACTAAGTTGGACATTAGCAACGGGTTCCTAAGAAATACTTTGAACATTTCTTACTTGTCTGAACTCAGAAGCCGTAAGTGTGATCGGAGCCACCCAACTTCTCATCGCTTCCCTTCCATATCCTGAGTCGACTCAGTGTTTGCATGAATGTCTGTCGCAGCCATGGCCCAGCGGCGAAAAGGCGGCAAGCATTTTATCATGGCCCCGTCGTCTTTACTTGGTCTCGGCATGCAATCGGAATTCATCTCCCCTCTGGGCTCGTGTCCAGCCGGGCCATTCATCGTGGTGTCCCCGGGAGGAATAGGCCTAGCACTGCCTTCAGCGTTCATGGTGTTTTCCTCTCTGGAAATATGCGTGGGAGAGCCTTCGGGGACCATCATATTTTCCTTCCAGGGAAGATGTCTATCGATGATTGAGGGCACCATGTGATCTGCGTCGTGCCCACGCTTCATCTGCGTATCAGGGGTAGGCATAATTTCCTCCTTCCAGGGGAGATGTCTATCAATAATTGACGGCATCATGTGGTCTGCGTTGTGCTCATGCTTCGTCGGCGTATCAGGGATAGTCATCCTTTCCTCGCTATCGCCCATTGGAGCGGTGGAGACCAAGGCACTGGAGGCCAGGACGGCCAAGATACGGCTGAATTGCATTGTGTGGATGTTTTGGATTGGGTTGTTGTTGATATTGTGAAGTGGAATCTCGATGCTGATGAACAAAAGCCAGGGATGAGAGGCCATACTTATAGGCTATGGAATACTCTATTCCTGGTCGAAGCTGGAGGTAATTCTGCTTCTTGACGAACAAAGTAGCCTGGATGTCGTGCTTGTCAATCATCGGGATCTTGACCTACGTGGGGATAGAATGATACTCATTCATTGGTATATTACGGTCTGGAGACGGCCTAGAGACGGACTGTTATCTCTCGATTGCAGTCTTATGCAACGAAACCTGCCTCCGTGAGAGGTTAAATGCAGCATGCCGCTCTGAAAAATGATACGGAACCGTTTTCTATCAAAAGAATATGAGAAATAAAGACGGAAGAGGCCGCATTCAGCTGTGGAATAGGACACAGAACACCAAACCTACGTGCTTCGGCAACGAGCTCCACTTCCAAATAGCCATTCATCTCGATTTCAACATCTGCTGCTGTTCATTCTCTGCCACAAGACGGTTATCTACAGATCCTAGCGGGACAGTTGTACGGTTCCGCCTTATGTGTCTCCAATTAGCCCACTTATTACAGGTTCGTTGGATTCAAGATCGAAATGCTATAGGCAATAGAGCAGACTTAAATAGTCAGTCTGCACCAAAACATAAAGACGACTTGAATCAAAATCTTCGCTTTCATGCACCTACGCTCTTGCCAGAGACTAGCCGTCAATGTCAAGCTCGCCAGCTCACAAATTCAATATGGTGATGCTTCAAGAAAGACAAAGTCCTTGCACAAGGCATTGGAACGCAATCGATACTGTGACTGTATAAAAGTTGCGTATCTCCTTTTCAAAAGACGCAATATATTGACGGGATTTCGCAGCACAGTTTGTGTAGGAGTTAAGAACAGTAAATTCGAACGACGAAACGTAGTAGCACAATCCATCATGTGCGGTGGCGCCGTGGGTCACACCTACTACAAGCCTACAAGATTACCGAGTGCCCCTGTAACGCAAGCCCGGGTCCTGGCACAAAGATTCAGCTGTTGTGCTCTCGACGTCTCACCTTCAACAAGATCACATCTTGCTCGCGGCTCTGAAGCCAATGAGAATCTGCCACCGTCTGAAACTGTCTCGGTATCCCACATTCACTCCAGATAGCCATGTACTACCGCTACCGTGTACGAGGTCGGTATACTATGGCAGGTGGGCGGCTGCATTTCCCAGGGCGAACAACGGAAAAGCCAAACAGGTTCGAACGTCGCCGATTTTGAGGTCTGAGGCGGCCCCATAACGGGCGTAGCCGGAGACCTGCTCCGATTTACCAGCCAAGTCTAATTGACCAATACAGCAAGCCGCTGAGTAGCTACATTCTTTGGAACTTTGGGATTTTCCCAACTGAAGAACCAGACCTGTAACCTCTTCTCGACTTCTGATAATCAAATGTAGATTGAAAGAGCTGCGGCTCCAGATGGAATGCTAGGGGGATATTGAGAAGCGTGTAACTTACAGATAACCTGAAATGAGGCAGAGGTATCTTTTGTGAGTGATAGTCCTTTGCTCGAAAGATCCAGGCTGGATACTGAGTCTATGATAGGCAACTTGTGTGACAAGACCTGCTGAGTACTTGCACCATCTCGATTCTCTGCTGGAGACCGCAAGAAGGACCACGGAGTCTTTTCTTGTTGCTCATACCCCAGAAGGACCAAGTCCGTCTGTCACTACCATCCGAAGTCAACGAAGTCCACCCATATTCCCACAAAGTCTCGAAAACCTAAGCCTTGCTAATCCCATTTCTCTCGATCTACTATGTTATGTAAACAATTAAATGGGTACTGACCTCCAGGAAGAATCGCAACTACAATGCGGCCAGAATTGCGCATTGTGAAGGTTTACTAAAATTCACCGACAGATATCAATTCACTGCTGAACAGATTACAAATGCAACACCAGCGAAGCTCACAGAGAAATACCCCCTAAAACGCACATTGGTTCCGAACAAATACGTCTTCTTGAAGATCAACAACCATCGAAGATGGGTTTACCGCTGTTCCCGAAACCGCGAGAACCCAAGCCTGGTGTAAGAAGATGAAGACCCCATATCTATCTCTGCTGACCAAGTAGGACCACGACTACAGTCCATTCGACATCAAGAATTTCACCAAATACTTCAGCAGGACGACATGCAGAAATCACTGCTGCAACATGCAGGACCACTCAGCAAGGGATTGCACGAAACGCTGCGCAGTCTGCGGCAGCTACCAACACCTTACTAGAGAGTGCGACGCATCATGGTGTCTCTGCACGGACGAGCAATATGCGTATCATGGCCACTGGGGTCACGAGCATGGTGGTGGGTGTATGGTTCAGGGATGCGGGGAATATGTCTGCGACAGGCACTGCGCGGTGTGTGGGAACTCGGACCATGAGGAATCTGCGTGCGGAGTCAGGGTTGTGAGGGAGCCGCAGCCAAGATTTTATACTTGTCTTGATGAGAGGCATGGAGAGATGTTTGAATGGGGCGGCGCTTGCAGTTTTTGTCGTGCGGAGGAGCTGGGACGTCCATACGCAGAGTATTCCGGCCAGGCTCTGTGAGACTACGAGAGGATTCTCATGACGGAGGGCGATGAAGCAGGGACCTGGTATGGGAGACTCTAGAGCTGGAAGGATTGCTTATACAAGCTGTCACAAGTCAGCAGTTGGGAGTCGTTTGTTTCTAAATGGTCATTGCCTATTGCCTATCAAAGAGGCAGGCAAAAAGAGTCTCCTAGGAAGATTTGTATTTGACTGCTGACTGAAGTTTGATCCAGAAAGTGTTGTCCTGAGCTTACAAGAACAAGCAAAATTGAGTCCAAATGACCCATCACCTATGAAATATGTCCAGTAACTCCAGCGAGAAACAAAATAACCATCCAATCTGGGACTCCATCAAGGCAGATGTTTGTGTGTTCCGCACACACCCAAGTTCCGATGCGGACGAAAGTAGAAGCCGAGTAGACGACTATAGAGTACAAGAGTGTCTGGGTACAGTATTAACTAATCCTGGTGCTGAAATTGCCGAGCGGCCCTCTCCTGCTGTCCACGAACCGCAGCCTTCACAAGTGGTCCCATGGCCTTCAACTTCTGTCGAACATCAGACATCTCCTCGAACACTTTCGCAGCAGCATCAACATCATCTGCATTCCGCCCCAATACCTCCAACCAAACATCCCTACACTCCCCAAAAAGCTTTCCAAACTTCCCATCATTTCCCTTGCTATACGTGTACTTCGTATCGTACATACAATAGTACATAGTACCATGCGCATTAACAACATCCCTCAACAACTCCGACGGTCCCAGCTCCTTCGTCGCGAACCCATACGCCGCCTCAAACTCCTGGAGGAACCGCTCCTGTTCGCTCTTCTTCATCGAGTGCTTGGCGAAGAAGAAAGCCGCTTGATCGGCTGCTCCATCCCCGTCAAACAACACGCGGTTCCGCTCTCGGATGCGAGGAATGATCGGCTTTCCCCTGGACTTGATATTGATCCATCCGCCACCGCGTGCACCAGCGACGCGGGTGGACTTCTGTCTCTCCCAGCGGCCTAGACGAGCAGAGAGGCCTACTTGGAAGAGGGGCGTCATCTGACTGATACGGCTATCTCTTGCTTCAACGATATTTCTCGTGTTTTCGTGAGCCGATCTTTCTTTCGCTAAGGCTTTTGAGATTTCTGCGAGATGATGTTCGAGATTCTGGGTTCTTGCTCGCAGAGTACTACGCGACTTGCTGACCTCCTTCAGGTCTTGAAATAGCTGCTTGTTTGCTCCGCCGGTTTCCATGTTTTGAGCAAGTAACCGGGACTTGGACTTCTGCGTCGCTTCTTCCCCGTTCTTGTACGCCTCGATGTCTTTCCTAAGCATTGCGTTTTCCACTCCCAGCAGCTGCTTCTCCTCCTGCTGCTTCGCTGCTTCGTCATGGCATTGTGAGTGCAAGACGTTGAACTCAGCCGAGCTGTCCTTCGCATGTGCGTGAGCTGCGTGAGCTACTAGAGGTTTGCCGGATTGCTTGGTAGGCCCGAGAAATACAGTCAGAAGTCCCTCAATCTCTTTCCGCACAAATACAGGCACTTGGACACGCATCTGCTCGTCCTTACGCGCAGTCATTCTTTCCTTGATGCGTTTTTCTTTCTCTTTCTCTTTTTCGTCCGCTACTTCAGCTGCAGTAGCTCCCGACGTCCTTCCATCGATGGACGAGTCAGACTCGGTATCTGCATCGCTGCCTAGGAGTCCTGCTTCCTTTCTCCTCTGATCTCGCACAGCCTGTCATTTATAAATCATTAGCATGACCTCTATAGAACTTCTTACAGGATGCCATTAATCAAGGGATATAACATACCTCTCTCTTAACCCCACACGCCCTATCATATTCCTCCCACTCCCCCTGCTTCTCCTTGCTAATAGCAATAGTGTATTTTTCGTGCGCAAGAGAAATGGCGCCCTGCATATAGGCTTTGATAGTCATGCTCTTACCTTCCTTTTCTGGTACATCGGGAGGTGTAACGAGAGTCTTCATCATGGATCGATCGATCGGCGTAGCCATCTTTCGTGAAGAAACCCTAGGGGAGGTCAAAGTCAAGGTCAAAAAAATGATGTAGAAGGAATGAAGAATATTATGCCTTGACCGGCGAGAAGAAGCCTTTAAATACTATAGTCGTATAGTTGCCCGTGTAACATCTATTGCGCAAACCTGGGAACGGCAATATCGGGAATCGGGCTCTATTGAAGGGACAATTCACGCAAGTTCTGCAAGGGTTATTTAGATTGTGTGAATACGATCATGTATTTGGAAATGTACTTACACTTGATTACGACAGGTTTCCGAGGCCCAGAGCCGTGCTATACATCTATGTATTCATTCTTGGCAGGTAAGAGAGCGACATGCTAAGTGTTTATGAATATGCTAGACTAGTCAAACTTCATCATGGGTTTCTGTACGCCTAGAACTAGAGGTCACCACAAAACCCATGGACCCATGGGTACCCGACCCATGGGTCCCCATGGGTCGGGTCCTAGTATCTGTAAGGACCCATGGGTCGGGTCCCATTTTGCAGGACC
>QGMI01000173.1:0-51428 GCA_007821535.1 Lachnellula occidentalis | reverse complement strand
AAGAGGAAAAGGTGAAGGCTGGTCCTGGGAGTGCTGGCATTATATAATATGAAATGATAACTTGAGATATATGTATATTTGGAAAGATGGATTTGGTAGTACGGGATGGATATATGGGAAGAGGATATATGAAATGTTGAGGTAGGATGGCGTGTGATATGATCATAATATACGGAGTATATATTCCAATTTCCCACAACCTACCAACACATCCCCTATCCCCACACGCAACATCTCACGCTCATCCATCCAATCCATCCACCCATTCATTCATAATTTCATTTCATTTCAATTCTAACAACAGTATCTTATCATACACTCTCAATCCTCTGCACCACAACCGCAGTAGCAGCCCCACCCCCATTACAGATAGCCGCAACACCATACTCGCCCACCTTCAACTGATGCAACAACGTAGTCAAGATCCTCGATCCCGAACTTCCTAGTGCGTGGCCCAGAGATATGGCTCCGCCGAGAGGGTTTATGTTTGCGCCTTTTAGACCGAGGAGCTGGGGTTGTTTCGTTAGCGGGGATTTTGGAGGGGAGGGGAGAAGGAGGGGGAGAAGGAGTAGGCGAGTTTAATTACATGTTCGTTGGCTGCAATGACTGCAGCGAAAGCTTCGTTGAATTCCCATATCGCAACATCTTCCTTCTTGATCCCTGCTCGCTCTAGTGCGAGAGGCACTGCCTTTGAGGGCGCGATGGGGAAATCAACTGGATCTATCGCTGCATCTGCCGAACCGCAGATTCGGGCCAGCACTCTGGATCCACTTCCGTATTGCTGGGCAATAGCCTTGTTGCCCAGTACCAGGGCACTAGCACCATCATTCAACGTCGACGAGTTGGCAGCTGTAACAGTCCCCGTACCATCCCTCACAAACGCTGGTTTGAGCGTAGCGAGCTTGTCAAGCTTGATATCCAAATACCCCTCATCCGTAGTCACCACCGTCTCGCCCTTCCGTCCCTTGACCGTAACCGGCGCGATCTCCTCTGCAAACGCACCGCTCTCCCACGCCTTCTGCGCTCTCGAATACGACAGCTTCGTATACTCGTCCTGCATCTCGCGCGTAATGCCATACTTCTTCGCCGTCGTCTCCGCGCAGACACCCATGTGAAACTGCTCATACACATCCGTAAGCCCATCCTTCAGCAGCCCATCCTCCATAACCACATTTCCCAACGGCGCCAGACTAGTGCTCCTCGGCACGTATAAAGGGACCCGCGACATGTTTTCCATACCGCCTGCTATCTGGGCTTCCGAGAGACCGAGCTGGATGTTTTGCGCGGCCAACACGACGGCTTTGAGCCCCGAAGCGCATACTTTGTTGATGGTCGTGGCTTCGATGGTGTTGGGGAGCCCGGCGAATATCATGGCTTGACGGGCGGGGGCTTGGCCTACGGAGCCCTGGAGCACGTTGCCCATGTATACGTCTGTTATTTTGGAGACGGGGACTTTGGATTTCTCGAGCGCGGACTTGATGGCCACGGCGCCGAGTCGGGGGGCCGAGACGGAGAGGAAGGCGCCATTGAACTTGAGGAGTGGGAATTAGTTTATATACATTTCAGAAGAGAGGAAGAGTAACTTACTTTTGCTGTGGGTGTTCGGGATGCGCTCAGGATGTATGCATCTTGGATTTCTTGTCTGGCCGAGGTAGTGGCGCTGAAATGCCGTTGGACTTGCGTGAGACGTTGTTTTGATACTGAAGAGGAGTTCCGGGCCGATGACATGGCAAATCGTACAGACATGACTTGCTAAAGGAACAAAATATTGATGAGAAGAAAAGGAAAGTTGGTGTACTAGTTTTTTTTTAAAGAAGAGAAGAGTGAAGTGATGTGAGGTACGTAGTGAAGGGAGAGCTGCCCGGAAAGCTTTCCGTCCCTAGCCGCCCGCACCTCGGCTTGCGGGGAACCGTCGCTGCAATATCGGGGGGATTGCGAGTATGGAGTAAAAGCCCTGTGGAGGAAGTTTCTGTAGGTAGAACGTAAAGATGATTTATAGAAGTTCTAGGTACAAGCTATTTAGTTCTTCTTAATGACCGAATACCTGATGACTATTGCTGGGACGGCGTACTGAAATGCTATAATAAAACAGCACCTGATAGCCCGTGACCTGCTTTTTAAGATACGGAGTAGAATTAATGAAAATTGTTGGTTTGAAGACTGAACTTTCCAGGTTAGGTATGATTGAATACTTACTTATTGAGGTACTACTCAGATAGTCCTGCGCTGGAGAAGAATATAATTATGGAAAGTATAAGTTTACGCATCGCAAAGACATGACAGGCCAAGTAGATCCTATAGAGCAAGAAAAACATAGATCTATCATTGTAAAAAGAAAACTCTACCGAGTATAAAGTGAAAGTTCATCTATCTCCTCTGACATCGCGGGGAAAGCAATCAGCACGTGATGACCCTCTATCAGCAACACTATTGATGGAACTTCGCTGCTGGCTCTCGTGGATTCCAGACTTCCTAGCGGTCTGCACTCTCCGGGTTATTTATTGGATCCTCGACTTCAATATTGCCTCTCTTGGTATTTCAATCACACGCAAAGGCGGGCCCTTGCATTTGCCAGCATTCATCCCACCTTATTACTAAGTGACAAAGTCCCGTCCCTTCGCCGCGCTATCGGGAACTCACATAAACACTCCGTTGAACAACCTCACCCCACCATCAAGCACTCAAACATCAACTCGACCCCATCGTGTAACTTTATAGCTATCTAGCACTTTCTCGAGCACGACACACACATCCCAACATAAATCTACGACCATGTCTACAGCTGCCCGTCGCCGTCTCATGCGAGACTTCAAGGTTGGTGGCCAAAGGAGCTGAGCACACCATCATACTTCAGTACTGACAAGAGACAAAGCGCATGCAAACGGATCCTCCAGCTGGGGTCTCCGCATCTCCTGTAGCAGATAATGTCATGACCTGGTAAGAAATGCTACGATGGACGAGAAAGAGTCCCATGCTTACCCCAACCTCAACAGGAACGCAGTTATCATCGGCCCAGCAGATACACCCTTCGAAGATGGCACGTTCAGACTCGTTATGCATTTCGAAGAACAATATCCCAATAAACCACCCGCAGTCAAGTTCATCAGCAATATGTTCCACCCAAACGTATACGCCACTGGAGAACTTTGCTTGGATATCCTGCAGAATCGGTGGAGTCCGACATACGATGTGGCGGCTGTCTTGACGAGTATTCAAAGGTATGGACCACCCCCGGTAGGAAAGAAAGATATATATTGATATTTTGGCAGTCTCCTGAACGATCCAAATACCAGTTCGCCCGCCAATGTCGAAGCATCCAACCTTTACAAAGACAACAGACGGGAGTATACAAAACGAGTGCGGGAGTCGGTGGAGAAGTCTTGGGAAGATTAAAGCCCTTCTGGCAATGAGACATGGATTATGCGGACATGCATTATAAGAGTTTGATAATGATATATCGGGGTTTTGGAGTCTTTGTCCCTTCCGGTTCGTGGCGATGGAAAAGGAGTTATGGGAACTTCCTGCGTGCATACTGCAGCATTTAGCGTTATCAAATCCAAACAACTGCATTCACATTATACTTTTCCCATGTGTTACAATCACAAGTTTCCCTGTGACTTTTACAAAATAAACATGATCCCTGGCCTGGGTGCGTGCATTCCACTGGCGGTGTAACGTGATTCGCATTACCGTAATTTGACGCGCCAAAACCTGTAACTACGCGAAGACAACAACCCCTTATCGGACAGAAACGTCACGCAAACCTCTCTCAACGACAAAGCTCTCGTCTGCGCAAAAGCCCCTATGATCAATCCCAGATAGGAACACCTCCACCTCGCGATCATGTCAAATTCTATCAAGGTGGTAGCGCGGTTCAGGCCGCAGAACTCCATTGAAGTTAATCAAGGAGGGTTACCTATCGTTGCATTTGAATCCGAGGACACATGCGCTCTCGATGTAGGAAGCGGTACCACACGGGGAGGTATGTTTGCTGACAATAACTACAGTCCAAGGAGGCCTCTGGCTCCTTCACCTTTGACCGCGTGTTTGATATGAATTCGCGGCAGAAAGATGTCTTCGATTTCTCTATCAAACCTACAGTAGACGATATCCTTAACGGTTACAATGGCACAGTCTTTGCATATGGGCAAACGGGTGCGGGGAAGTCGTATACGATGATGGGGACGGATATTGACAATGATGAGGGCAGAGGTGTGATTCCTAGGATCGTGGAGCAGATATTCGCCAGCATTCTTGCAAGTCCGGGCACCATCGAATACACGGTCCGAGTCAGTTATATGGAGATTTATATGGAAAGGATTCGGGATTTGCTGGCACCGCATAATGACAACCTGCCGGTACACGAGGAGAAGAATCGGGGTGTTTATGTCAAGGGCCTGCTGGAGATTTACGTTTCGAGCGTTCAGGAGGTCTACGAGGTTATGCGGAGGGGTGGTGCTTCCAGAGCCGTTGCTTCTACGAATATGAACCAGGAATCCTCGCGGTCACATTCTATATTCGTCATCACCATAACGCAAAAGAACGTCGAGACGGGTTCAGCGAAGAGTGGACAGCTCTTCTTGGTCGATTTGGCTGGTAGTGAGAAGATTGGCAAGACTGGTGCTAGCGGACAGACTCTCGAGGAAGCCAAGAAGATCAATAAGAGTTTGAGTGCTCTGGGTATGGTCATCAATAACTTGACGGACGGGAAATCACAACATATTCCCTACCGAGACTCGAAACTTACTCGTATTTTACAAGAATCGTTGGGAGGAAACAGTCGGACAACACTTATTATCAACTGTTCGCCGAGTAGTTATAACGATGCGGAAACTCTTGGTACTTTGAGGTTTGGTATGAGAGCGAAGGCGATTAAGAATAAAGCAAAGGTCAATGCGGAGATCAGTCCTGCGGAACTCAAGGCGATGCTCAAGAAGGCCAAATCACAAATTACAACGTTCGAAACGTATGTGTCGACACTGGATGCCGAGGTTCAACAATGGCGATCTGGAGAGTCGGTGCCTAAGGAGAAATGGGCTCCTCCTATAACTGGAGTGACTGCGGCTAAGAAGGAGAATGCACAAGCACCAAGGCCCTCGACACCATCACGACTGACCACAGATAGCCGGGCAGATACCCCCTTACCATCAGAACGAGCCGCCACACCATCATTACCTCTAGACAAGGACGAGCGAGAAGAGTTTTTACGAAGAGAAAATGAACTCCAAGACCAAATTGCTGAAAAGGAGTCACAGATTGCCGCGGTGGAGAAGAACTTACGGGAAACGAAAGAAGAACTTGCCTACCTGAAGGAGCATGACGGCAAGGCAAATAAGGAGAACGAGAAGCTCACGAGCGAGGTCAACGAATTTAAGATGCAGCTCGAGCGACTATCATTTGAAAGCAAGGAGGCTTTGATCACCATGGACAGCCTTAAGGAGGCTAATGCCGAACTCACTGCCGAATTGGATGAGGTTAAGCAACAATTACTAGATGTGAAGATGAGCGCAAAGGAGACCAGTGCTGTTCTGGATGAAAAGGAGAAGAAGAAAGCCGAAAAGATGGCAAAGATGATGGCTGGATTTGACTTGGGCGGTGATGTCTTCAGTGATAACGAGCGGTCTATCAAGAAAGTCATTGACCAAGTTGATGCTCTTCATGAGCAAAGCTCTGCGGGTGAGGCTGTCCCGCCAGAAGAATTCCAAAATATTCGTGCAAAGTTGGTCGAGACACAAGGCATCGTCCGACAAGCAGAGCTATCCCTTTACGGCACATCGTCCAACGACACCAATGCCAAGCGGAGGGAAGAGCTCGAGGCACGTCTCGAGACCGTTGAGCGTGATTACGAAGATCTGCTTGAGCGAAATCTCAGTGAGGCTGATGTCGCGGAAATCAAGGATCGCCTCGCAGCAGCCTACTCCAACAAGCAAGACGTCAAATCCGAGCTCGTCGAGGATCTCAAAGCGGAACTCAACCAAAAGTCTGCTGAGATCCAGAAATTCAAGACCGTCAATGACGACCTACAACGGCGCGTCAAGAGCGGAAGCGTCTCCAACGGCTCACCGAACGGCAAGACGGTACAACAGCAAATTGCTGAGTTCGACGTCATGAAGAAGTCTCTTATGCGTGATCTTCAGAACCGCTGCGAGCGTGTTGTCGAGCTAGAAATATCGCTGGATGAGACGAGAGAACAGTACAATAATGTTCTCAAATCCTCAAACAACCGCGCACAGCAGAAGAAAATGGCGTTCCTGGAACGCAATCTCGAACAGCTCACTCATGTTCAACGACAACTTGTTGAACAAAACGGCAGTCTGAAGAAAGAAGTTGCTATCGCAGAGCGGAAGCTTATTGCGCGGAATGAACGGATTCAAAGTCTGGAGAGTCTATTGCAAGATAGTCAGGAGAAACTTACTGCTGCTAATCATCGGTATGTCCCCACCTTTACCTACCCCCCTCCCCCTCAACTTCATGTGCATTCATTCTAACGCATAATAATAGTTTCGAAGCCCAACTCACAGCCGTGAAAGAACGCCTCGAAGCCGCAAAGTCAGGCAGCACCCGCGGTCTCGGCTCCCCTACAGGCTTCTCCTTCGGTGGCGGGGGCTCCCGCATCGCGAAACCTCTAAGAGGTGGCGGCGATAGTGTGAGTCTGGCAGTATCGGGGCCACAGAGTGAGATTGGGACGGGGAGCAATAAGAGGAGCTCGTGGTTCTTCTCGGGGAATAAATAAATAAACAAGAGAGTCAGGGAAGGATTTAGAAGTGTGGGAGGAAGGAGGAAAGGGATAGAATAGATGAGATGAGTTATGTATACCCATGTCTTTTTTCTTTTTCTTTGTTTGGATTGGATCAATTCATCCGCAACTACCTTTCACTCTCCCTATGAGTGGAGTGGGGGCGTGATATGGGGAGCTTTTAGGTGGACATTGCATAGGGGTTACACACGTGTTGGGATTGCATAGGCGTTAATTATGTTAAGAAGTAATCAATGGTGCTCTCCTCGTGCCTTACACTTCCACTACATCCAAATAATAACACCGCCAAGTGGCATCTGCACGCATTTCTTTTCAGCTTGTAGCCTAGTCTCGTCTTCTCAGCCTCGTTTTATTCTACACGAAACTCCACGAAGAGCATAGGCTCCGCAGCGACGGTCTTCTCATTGCTACTCAAGGCAACACGAAAGGAGAGGCTCTGCCCCATGCTGTTCAGGAGGTAGCTTGCTTTTATCGCAGCATCTTGCTTGACGTACCTCACCTCTACGAGGCCGTGGCAAACTCTCCCTACCATTACCGGCAGCTTCCAGAACGCGGGCTCCAAGGGTTCCAAACGGGTTTCTTCGACCTGCTCAATTGTCACCTCAATCGCATATTCAGGTTATCAGCGACAATCAGCGCGATCACCCTGTCAGTTGCTGATTAACACATGTCTCAAACGCGGACGTTTACCATAACTTACGTATGTGGTGCAAGCCTCATGAAATAAGTCCCAAAGCCCCTATAAAAGCTCAACAAGCCTTCATCCTTGGCAACCTTGACGAAGCAATCCAGCATCCCTTTATATCTCACAGCCCCGTCAGCGCTTTTCCGCTGTGACTGCAATCTCGACTTCATAAAGTCAAATGGCAAGCTGAAGAACGCAGCAAAGAACCCCGCTATGCACGATGCCGCCACCGTCTTCGTCTGTTCCGATAGCGCCGTCCTTTGCGTCAGCTGGTGTTTGGACTCTGAGAAAAAAGCCAATTGTCCAAAATTCACAGCCATAGCACGGATGATAGTAGGGTACGCGCCGCTCCAAAGCCCCTTGACGCCCTCATTACGCGTGATAGACGACAAGGCATGAAACACAGAGCGATAATTCGCTCTCTGACTCGCCGGCAGCAGACCATCAGACTGCATACGTATGAGCGCGACTTCCGCAGGGTTCCCTATCGTCGCGCCCAACGCGCCGGCCGCTATACCTGCCGATGCACGCTGGGAAAATCCATACGTCGTCCCGTTTCTGCTCGCGCGCTGCTTGAGCATATCTTCAAAGGTGAAGAACAAGCCCAGGCGCGCCGTTCCGTACACGACCTGTCGCAGGATACCGGCCGATAGCCCGCTATACAGATCGAGAATGCGGCCTTGGGAAACTACCTGACGGAGGACGGTCACGGGGGTAGCAGCGCCTTCGGATAGTTGGATGCGCACTTTTATCATGTCGATTGGCTGGATGCATATCGTGGCGACGATTCCTGAGGTTCCACCGACGAGGAAGGGGAGAGCGGGCTTGAGAAGCGGGTTTTGGTACCACGATGGCGCCACTTTGGGGGGGTTTTCTACAGGCATTTTTTGGTTCGATTTGAAGACGAAGTTTTGTAATATCTAATCTTATCTGATCTGTGTGTTATTTGAGGAAGTGTTTATATATAGGTACTGCTTTGTTACATTTCTAGCCTACTTGTTTCCGACTTCCCCCGCAGCGAGCCTCGGCCTTCACATGGGGGGGTATTATATCCATATTAAGCTTAGCGCCACGCTACGCTAGTTAGCATGTAGATATAATTTTCCTCGAAAGCTTCAATATATTTTACATGAACGTCTTCAATTGAGCTTTTGTTGTATTTTGCGCTTCTTTGCCTTATATAGGTGCGACGGCTCTTGGCTAGTGCTTCTCACTCGAGCTCGTCTCGTTATTTCAACTTATTTGATAGCGGGATCACTAGCGCTGTGTCTTCTACTTGTAGTAAAACACTCTCCTCACTTTGTTTGGTACTCTGATACTGTGTGATACTGGTAAGGAAAACACAGATGCTTAGGAGCTTCTGCATATGTCGATTGCTGAAATTGACGACTATCTATCATATGGGCGTCTCTGATTAATAGTGTTGGGGCTTCTTATCGTGTTATTTGATTGATTAATGGCTCCATTGTGGAGATTAGGTAATTTTATGTAACGAGTTCGGATTGTATGTTAGAATTGTTTAGCTGTGCTTTCGTTCTTCGTAGCTAGCGCTATTGATTAGCTATTGACTTGCGGAAAAGTGACTTGTCTTTTGATATTCCTTCAATAATCTGTATTTAGTATGACTTCAATGCCGATTAGAAATAGCCAAGGGTGAGAAACGATTATAGCCCAATATAACAAATTTGACTAGCGGTTTTTGCTTTCTCGATGTCCTGGCTTGACTTGAGGGTATTTAGCTGTCTATTCCCAAAAAGAAAGTTGTATATCATTCGCAGTATCAAAGATTCTTCTCTCTCTCCCGGCTCTCCTTCGCAGCAAGGAACTTCAGAAACGTCTCCCGAAGCACCTCCCGCTGTGCCAACCACTCCTCTGAGTGTCCCACAACCTTAGGTCCATCTGTCAACTGCGCATGTGAGTTGACCCAATCTACCAACCCTTTCACATACCCCGCCTCTTCACCCTTCATATCATGAAACGCTCTCCCCGATCCTTTCCTCTGCACCCTCTCTTGGTATTCCGTCCGCATCTCGGCTTCCGTGGGCAACCAAGCTCGGCCAGAGAACACTGCCGCCACAGCAATGGCTTGAAACTCGAAGAAGCTGAATGTTGCGGTGTAGAAGGGCACTCCTACAAATGCAAGTGTTGGGTCGGGGATGTAGAATAGGTCCTTGTGCAGGTTGTGCATTTGGGTTCCGTCCGTGACTAGAACTGTATCGTTTGCCTTGTCCGCTGCAGTCGAATCACTGTGAAAGCTTCGCAGGAAAGGTAGGGAGAAGTGGTACCCTGTGCAGACGATGACCCTATCGATGTCTGTAAGGACCTGGCCGTCTTTAAGTGTGACGCCGCCCGGTTTGGTTTGGTCTTTTGTGGGGATTTCAAAATGGGCCACTTCGGCTACTCTGGACGCTATCGGTGGCAAGAGCTCGATGGGTAGGTCATATGGGCCACCTCTGGAAGATTGGTATATCTTCTTAGCGACCTGGGACAGTTCCCGTGCGATGTCCGTTGAGGAAACGCCTGCGCCTATCAAGAGAACATTCTAAAGTTGGCGTTAGTCGTGAAGGTAGAAATCAGAAGGTGGGAGAGTTGTAACCTGATCTTTAAATCCATCAGGTGTTCTATACGATTTCGAATGCTGAACCTTATCTGGCCATGTGTATTTCCACTCTTTCAAACCTGGGGTATCTGGGACCTTGCTCGCATGGTAGTGACCGTTCGCCACAACGACTCGGTCAAATTCCTAAGTATGAAGTCAAAATTTAGGCAGGGTTTCCAATCCCCATTCTTACAAAGAGAGAAGTCCCTACATCACTGTCACTCGTTATAACCCCCTTATTAGGTCCCTCATGGATCAAAGTACTGGATTCCACATTCCACTTGCCTCCCCTTTTCTCAATATTTTCAACTCGTGTATCATACTTGGTCACTTGCTCGATACCAAATTCGCGAGAGTATGACTGAATATACTCCCCACAAACTCTTACATTAACGAACTGCTCATTACCCTCCGGCCATGGGTAGTCTTTCAGCTCTTGTAAGTTAGTCGAAACATTGGTTGTAAGCCCATCGTATGCAGGGCCTGGAGGCGCATACGCCAATCCGATTTCATCAAACTTTAGACTATTTTCGTGGTCGTCATTCAAAAAGCTTTGTTCCTGCTCTCCATTTGATGTTGCTCTTGAATTCATAGAAGCCAAGTCTGCTTGCGATGGATTAAGTGATGGATATATGGGCTCCGGTGCTCTTCGTTCATCGTAAACCCTAGGAAACACTTGTTCAGCTAAATACTCGAAAGGGTCTGATTCATTTCAAAGTACCAGTTCCCTCCACTTTTGCTGGATCTTTCGTAAACTACAATCTCCGCACCGGAATATTTGAGATGCTTTGCAGAAACAACACCACTCAGACCGGCGCCAATTATGGCTACGCGAGGTGGCTTAATAGCCATGATTTATTATGATATTGTGGTAGGTGATAGCAATTCAGTCAAATACTAGATCATAAGAAGATTATAACAAATACAAAGACTTATTCAGAATCCAGTGCAACCCGGGTCTTATAAAGCATCACAGCTGTTTTCGCAGTTTGCCCCACCTTGAAGGTCTAGCGTCATCTCACACAGCAATCGCGTGCTGCCTCTCTGACAAACGTGATTCGCGAGAAGCACAAGGAATTATCTTAGGCTTACGGCTAATGTGATAAAGAGGCAGAAGAATTATACCGAGGTCTTGTGCAAAGGAAACGGTGCGGATTTCCTTGGCGGCGTAGTAGATGTATTTTGGATGAAATCCATTAAATTGCTATTAAAGTTGAAGAAAATAACAGAGTGGAAGGATATGAAATGATCCTCTAGCTTACTTAATAAGGGTCAAAGGAGGTCTAGCGTGCCTGAATGGGCTTAGTGCTCATCGGTCTAAGTCTTCAAACGTTAATTCATACCTTCTATGTCAAGAAAAGCGTCACAGGGAGTTGATGATATAGCTGATAGTCCAGCTCTTGCGACCACCCCAACACGAAAAACTTGACCAATCCAATAATCTCGTCCATGTCCCCATTCGTATCACCACATTGGGTTTTCTGTTCTCTCCAGAAATTAGTCTGGTCTTTGTTCTTTGATCGGCCGGCTTGAGAATGCTCCAACAGGACTTCTACCAGCGCAATAACAATCCTGACCAGATCTCCACTATTCCCAGCTCCTGCCATGATGGAAGATTCAGCCATATCTCCCATAGAGCTTTGTACAAACTCAGCATCCCACCCTTTCTCTACTAAGGCACTCTCCCTTTCCTTTGCGACGCACTTCAGTATGGCTGCCAGGCGATTTCGATGACGATCCATGACTGGCTTTCCGTATGCAAGAAGCACGTCCTTGAGACCTCGATGCATAGACCAAGAAATAGAAGACCAAGGCAGGCAGTCAAGCGCATGGGCCAAAAGTGCCTGTACGAACTCCGGCACAAAGACGACCGCCAAGTCATTTTCCCCAGCCAGACATGGGACTTCAAGCTTCAGTGCCGACTCCTGGGCATCACTCTCGCAGCGCACCAAAGCCAGTAAGTCCACCTCGTAGACTTTCCCTCCCATCATATTATACAAATGACGACTACCATGCGCACCTGGAAATCCTTTCTTGATTTCCTGCATTCTCCATGGTCCGGGCCCTTTTGCCCTACCCGGAAACGCGAGTTTCCATCCTGCTCCATCCGAGACGATGCCTGCAAGCATCTCGACGCATTTGTCTATTCGCACGGAAAAATCAGGGGGATAAACGTCGCTTGCTGCGCTGTGACTATCGTGTGCAGCTAGGGAGACCATGCATGGCTTTCCGATGGGCCATGCTATGCTCCATTGACCACAGTACGAAGGATATGCAGAGCGGTAGCCTGCGGCAGAGGAATAACTGAAAACGGGCCGTGCATTTGTCAATGCAAAGAGAGTCATTAATGTTGCGCGGCTGATTTTGATACAGAGCCTGCCATCATGGAGAGTAAGTGGTTCGAGGGCCAAGTGCGCCCAGTATTTCTTTGGGTTGAGAGCTATAGTGTCTTTGCTTCTGGATGAGGACTCAAGAGCATCTCTGGAAAATGGGGTTGGGTGGATAATGCTAGTCAAGATGGACCAGCAACTTGTTCCAGCTTCAGCGTGAGGTAGCCGTGATATCTGGACTTCGTTGACGCCGCAGAATCCGTCCGCGAGTCTCGCATCAATGGCTGGACCAAGAGTCACGGTTTGCTTCTCAAAGGGCATCCAGTTTCCTGGGGTGGAATACCAGGGTCCGAGCTGTGCTTCAGTTTCATGAGCAGTCAGGTTGGTCGAAGCGTTGTCCCCATCCTTGAGATATTTGAGAAGAGCGGCAATTGCCAGGCCGTAGGATGCACCTAGGACAACATGCTTGGTCGTCGAGGTTGCCATTCTTATCTGAGGTTATAGTCAGAATAGTACATCTTTTTAGGCACCAGTGATGGAGGTCAATACTCCATATACTAGGTCGGTCTAGTTGTTCAGCCAGCCGAAAAGCTTGAGAAACCAGTGTGTTGAAGAGTGTAGGCAGAGTGAGTGTCGGGCAGCTCAAATCAGTAAAGGAAGTGGTCAAGGATTACGCGCGGTGAAGTTTTTGGGAGATACGTATACTCGAGCAGGTACTGAAGATGCCGAAGCGTGATACCCTCCACCGTTGAAATGGTTAAGTTTGTAGCCTCGTGTCCACGTTTTTGATTTATTCCTCCCTAATCTAACAATTACTAAGCCTATTCAGGCACGCTAAACCTCCTCTGAGTCTGCTTATATAAGCAGTTGCTGGATAATTCATGCCCTTGCACTCTGCATAATCAGCATTTCTTACTCTCTAAAAAGCCCCATAGCAAGATTAATGAATTGCACCGGGCACCCAACCTATGTCTATTATTCTTGTACTAGCTTACCTCAATACCGCCATATGGTACGGTATTGCAACACATCCATTTCATCTCAGATTGTCGCAATAATGTTCTTTCTTTTTAGGCGCTGGGCGGGCGGCTCGCCCCATTCGACTGGGGTCTGATGATTGTCCATTGGATAATGTCCAGGTGGAGTAACCTGAGATACTCCGTGTGGCTTAAAGTGTGCCGGGCAGTGTGGTGGACATGATGTTCTTTCTCTTGGTGTCTCCGTACCCATACCTTGATGCCGTCTCTTTTGATCAACTTGCTGGAGATTAGCACGTATTCCATCCTCTCACATCCTCTCCCATCTGATCCAAGTACTCTCTTGGGAGCTTGTTGCCACGAGCAGCTTGACTTTTAGCCATGTCCGGCGCCGAAGTTATCGTCCTCGTCGGCGTTATAGCAAGCACGGTGCAGCTAGTCGACTTCACCTGTCAAGCTCTTGCTCGTATCAAAGAATGTCGGGAAGATGTTACCCATCTTCCAAAGGTATTCTGGAGCCTGCAAAACGTAGGGTCTTCATGCATCTGGCTATGTCTTCGGAACTGACGTCCGCAGCAACTGCCTCTCATAGCACACGCTTTAAACATCACGTGTCAGCAAACCCAGTCTGATGATTTTAGCAAGGCTGCGTGTCAAGCGCTGTTTCCTGTTATCACAGATTGCAAAAGGGAAGTCCTCAAATTAAAAGAAATCCTGGACAAGGTGGCTCCGTCAACCACGGATCCAGCATGGAAGAGAAATCTGAAGGCTCTGGCTAGTGTTTTTCACGACAAGAACGTCTTAATTATTACAGAGTCTCTTTCGCAATCACTAGCAGTCATTAACCAATATCATGGCGCTTACACAGCTGCAATGACTGGGACTATTTTAAAAAAGTTGACAGCTGCGGCAGCCGCAATTCCCGTTATGGATGAATTCGAAGGAGATACGTCAGTCCGGCATTTCATGGTTCCTACTGTCTGGTCAGATGAATTTACCGGAAGAGCAGAAACGATGGACCACCTTAGAAGTCTAATGTCCAACAATGATATACATCGCCGAGTAGCGATCATTGGCCTGGGTGGGGTTGGAAAAACGCGAGTTATGCTCCAATATGCTTACCAGTAAGTTCTCATCGCTTCCTATAAATGATTAAGCAATTCATGTTTGTACCCTAGATTTAAGGACTCGACAACGCATTCGGTGTTCTGGTTACACGCAAGCAGTATGTCTCGCGTGAACAAAACGTGTCTGGAGATTGCGAAGAACGCAAAGATTCCGGGATGGGAGGATCCTAAATCAAACAAACTCGAATTGGTCAAAGAATGGCTTGAGAATCCACGATCGGGGAAGTGGTTACTTCTCATAGACAACGCCGATGACTCCAACCTGCTTTTTGGCTCTGGTCGCCTTGCAAAGTCCCTACCGCGATCTAATGACGGCGCAATTCTTTTGACGACTCGCGACGCAAGAGTCGGCATGGAGTTTGCAAAATTGACGAGGATCTCTCTTGGGGCACTTACACTCCACGAGTCCATCGAACTACTTGACATACGTCTTGGAGCTGGTGAAAACGAGTACAATGACCGTGCGGAACTGAGTGAAGAGCTCTGCGGGATACCTCTTGCACTCGTCCAAGCATCTTCTTTCATCAAACAAAACTTTCTTTCCATTCCTAGCTACTTGGAGCTTTACCGGGCGAGCGAAATGGATAGAATTGAGCTCTTGAGTGAAGACTTTGATGACGGGATTCGGGACTCGGAAAGCAAGAACCCAGTCGCCACGACATGGAGTGTGTCCTTTGACTACATTCGCAAGTGGGATCCAATGGCTGCTGAGATTCTATCCGTCATGAGCATGCTTGATGCGCAGGCGATTCCGGAATCTCTTATTCGTTTTGGGAACAACAATTTAAAATTCAGTAAAGCTATGGGCACTCTCCAAGCCTTTTCTTTGATCGCTGCACGCGATGATGGACCGCTGTGGGACGGGCGACGTGAGAGATCATTTGATCTTCACCGGTTGGTCAAGCTAGCAATGCGAAGTTGGCTAAGTCACCATGGTGAGCTTGAGAGTTACACCGCAAGAGCTTTAGCGACGATGGCAGAGAGATATACAGACTGTGAATGGGCGACAAGAGGAAAGTGGTCGTCGTATTTGCCTCATGCAGCTGTACTTCTAGCCTCAGATCACCTGGCAGGACTTGAAGATTCGATATTGGAACAAGTCTCCCATGATCAAGATTCAGGGATCCTCAACCATATTCCGGAAGGAAGAGTTTGTCCAGTTTGCGCATCTAGTTTACTTGCGATTCTTTCGACATGTCACTACACCATTGGAAGGCCGCTATGAGTCTTGAGGAAGCAGAGAAGGCGTACCGCCTTAGAAGGTATGTTTACACATTTCGCTATCCTAGATCTGCTCTGACCAATATAGAAAATTTCTTGGAGAACATCATCTCGACACATTAGCGACTCTCGATCTGATAGCCAAGCCGGCAAAAGATCTATACCTGTTTCCTAGGGCAGTCGAGGTCTGTCAACTTGCGATAAAGGGGAAGTCAGAGACTCTAGGCCCTGATCACCCCTCAACTCTCAGGAGCATGGCGTACCTTGGGATAACTTACAGGCCTATGGGAAAACTTCAAGAGGCGAAGCAAACAGGAATGTATGCGTTGGAAAGACGCCGGAAGGTTTTAGGTAACACTCATTCAGATACACTCATCTCTATGAGCTACGTGGGGACTGTGGTTCGCGCACTGGGAGACTATGGATCTGCCGTGAGGTTAGAAACAGAAAAGCTGCAAGGATGGACAAACCTCCAGGGACCATCGCATCCGCAAAGCCTGGAAGCAATGGCTGGTTTAGCTTGGGCATACGCATGCCAAGGCAACTACAACCAAGCAGCACAACTCACGTCCCAGTCTCTCAGTACCCAGCTTGAGATCCAGGGGCCAGGATATTATTTTACACTGTGGACGATGTCAAACATGGCGGTCATCCTTGGAATGCAAGGCACATACCTTGAAGCCGAGGAGCTTGGAGACAGGGTGCTGATGCTCCGCACTCAGTATATGGGGATCTCACATCCCTTTCGTTATGTATCGAAGTTGTACCTTGCATGGTTATATAACGAGACAGGGAGGTACCAGGAAGCTGAGACTATTGAGCTTGAAGTTTTGGATTTTCAACAGAACTTTTATAAAGACGACACTCATCACGAGATCCTTCTTACTAGATCTCAACTAGCTTCCACATACTCCTTCATGGGTCGGCATCAGGATGCCGAATCGGTCAAAACAGAGGTCCTGGGTATCAGAATGAACCAAACAGGAAAAGAACATCCGGTTACTTTACGTTGCAAGTCAAGTCTCGGAATGACTCTGATGGAGTTAGGAAGGCTGCCAGAAGCAGACACACTGCTTGTTGACACTGGCGCTGCGCAGAAGAAAATCCTGGGAGAAGACCATCCTGAAACTCTCACGACAATGTCCCGAATAGCAAAGCTACATGAACGACAAAATCGCCGAAAAGAAGCAGAAGCCCTTTATCAAGCGGTCGCCGAAGCAAGTAAAAGGGCACTTGGCGAAAAGCACCCCCGGACAGAAGCACGCTTAGAGGACTTCGAACGGTTCGAGCATGTCCGCAGAAGGTCAGAATCTGCCATCGAAATGCTTTCTGCAGAAGACGGAGAGCACTATACAAAACAGGCCAGAGGATTCAGCGACAATATGCAGAAGTTGACCTTGGTAGAGGAAATTGTGCAAGAGATAAGTGAAGAGTAGCTTGAATGCTCCATGAAGTAAAGCTAGACCGCATGAGTCCCTCACTTGTCTTCGGTGCGCCTACCCTTCGATATGGGGATACGTCTAAAATCCTCATCCCTTGAGCAAACGACCGACAATCCCTCCGTCAATTCAACGTGCATAATATCTCTACTCACGGCTTCTGTATTTATTTTGCAGTTGGAAGGGATCAATTTCGGTATCTGCAATAACAAGAGAGGGTCTGCTCTTCCATAATATTCTCCCCATTCCGAGTGGCAGAACAGGCTGAGGAACTTCGTCTGCCTCTTTGTCTACTCTGCGTCGGTCTGAGGCTCCATCGGGAGCACAAACCCTTCTTCGGAATGGTGAGCTGTCAGTATAACAACGGCAAGAGGTAAGTCATTGGGCTGTAGAGCAGATGGTTGACTACGACTACTACAGTCCTTCCTATATTTTAAAATTTAGGAATGATTAATCTTACACAAATACTGTACATGTAGCGAAGCAGTGCCATTCAGGTGTATTGCAGATGGTCGAGTACCCAGTTCGACAATCCAAGATCACAACGAAGTCCCCTTGCCTCTCCTCACATACGCAGCCAAATGCCACTGCAAAATCCAAGCACCACTACTAACACCCATCAACACAGTACTAACCCACAACATCGCCAACACACTACCGCCCCTATGCGCCTCTATCCCCAAACCACCAGCCAAGTCCCTAACAGCACTCACAACCACGAGTACGAGACCCGATATGATGACAGCGACTGTTCCAAAAGAGCCGGATGCCAGTATAGCCAACCCCGCCATAGTCAGCCGCACGGCCTGTGTCTGAAAGCCGCGGAAGAGGATATATGGCAGTGTAAATACAAGTAGCAGGCCGCTGCAGACGATGCCGATGATTTGGAGTGCCAGCACGACTTTGAAGATCGTTTCTAGCTGCCCGCCAAATTGCGAAAGCTGGTCTAGAGTTTGATGTCAGCATATCAATAGCACACCGGGAGTTTAATTGCAAAGAGAAGCGGAATCTCACTTAATTTATGGCAAGATGTAACATTCCGATGCGCGTGAGAGGCTGCATAGTCTGGCGTGTAGTCGCCATAGCAGTATTCGAGCAGGTAAAGACTGTACCATTGCTTGATGCCTATGGCGGCGGCAAGTTCCTGAGCTAGTTCGTTTGGCGTTTGTGTCGTCTCGTTATTAGCACTTCCAGTGGTGAGCCCGGCGATTCCCGTGAGCAATGACTCTAGTTCGACCAGAAGACCACCTCCTGATGCTGAAGGTGGCGCCGGGATAGCAGTTTCACTTGGGCCCGCGACTATGGCCAGAGACGATAAAGACGGTGTTGGGAATAGCTGCGGATCCCTTTTTGCCTGCTGCGTTGTAGTTGGTGCGGCTGTTCCAACTCTGATGACATTCTGGAGTAAAGTTGAAGTGTTGAGCTGTGGTTGGAAAATATCAGTGGTGAAGGAAGTGTCGTTGAATCAAAAAGTCTTACCGTCACCACGTCGTAGACATGCAGTTGTCCATCCCGAGCTGTGGAAAGAAGTGCAATTAGGGAAAGGACAAATGCCACAGTTGAGGCTATTATAGTGATAAATGCAGCACCACGGTACTTGAACGGTGTATGGGCTGGCTTTTCTGTGTTCATATTGCTGGCGGAAGTATCTGGAGAGCTTGCACTTGTGCTATATGCTGGGGAAGTCATTGGAGTATGTATTCATATATGATGACAATGAATAGAAGTTTAGCAGGTATTCAGCTAGTGTTCGTATGATTACGGATGCCATTTCAAAGTCAAAGATCGAGCAGATATAAGAGACATATCGGAAATTGAAACAGAGCAGTGCCGTGCAATTACAGTTATCCAGAAGTAACAGAGGACGAAAGGATGAATAGAAGTTGAAATAAAGCAACCATGTTCTCCTGATCTATGCCAATATCTCTCCACCAAACGAAAAGAGAGATGAAGTGGGAAATCCTAGTGCCCCTATTACACAATTCATAAACTCTCCATTTCCTATTCCAACAAGCGATCCAACGCAACGCAATACCAATCACCTTATCTTTATCGTTCCACGAGACGTCGACTTTATATCCCGACACTGATTTCGAAGTTTCACAGATCTCGGCATTGGGGGCTTTTCTACTTTCAGCACGCTTTCGCTAATTAAGCATGAACTCGCTATCCGGGCCAGAGAATACTATTCTCCATGCCAAATTCATATTCATATTCCTATTCCGAGATGAGCATTCGGGATAGTACATGTGGTACGCCGGATAATCTTTAGCCGTGGCCTTTGGATTAAATCTTTCTGGTCTTGACCACGGTTCCTTTCTCGCTCTCCGTCAATGTTAACGTTGGATTGTTAGATCTGTCGCATATCAATCAAACCTGCCATGTACGAGTGCGGTTTTCGTCGCAATCTAGTAGAGCATCAATATAAGGCTCTCATCAACCAAGAAAACCCCAAAGACAAAAGCTATCAGCACGAACACTTCGTTGGGAATACCCTCAAGCGCACAGACCAAGCCCATGTTCATAACCGAGCTCTCAACACATATATCCATAACGTGCCATCTTACTCACTCACCATAAATATTCCAAAACTAACATCACAACATGCCTAACCACTCAATCATTGCAGCAGCGAAGCTATAACACGACATCACAGAAATCTATTTTCCGTCCTTCTAATTCCATTTTCATTGTTCATTCCTCACACGGGAAAATACGGCATACATCATATCATGTATATATCCATCCAGTCCTCGCGCTAGACGCCCAGAACGCCTTGCTTGCTCGCTGGCAATCGCAGTCCCATATCTACCATATGTGCATTTGCATTTCCCATCCATCCATTCATGCCAAAGCAATATCCTTTTTATCCATGTCCACGTCCAAATCCAATCAAATCCAATCCAGGTCCTCATCCCATTCCACAAGACCAAAGAAACATGATTCCTTCTCTTCACTATTCTTCTTTTCTCTATCCTTCTGTCCTCTTCTTTTTTGTTTTTAAAAAAATCTTAAAAATTCCCCGTCCCCCCAAAAAAAGAACCCATCGAACAAATCTACATTCCCGCCTTCGCTGAAATCATGATCCATACCATCCCAGCCCAGGCCCATGCCCAGATCCCCACCCCACGCATTGCCGTTGCCATTTTGCGTGCCTTGTGGGGCGTCCCAGCCGTTATTCTGTAGGAAGTCCATACCAGGAGCGTTTTGAAAGGGGAATTGCAGCTCCTGGTAGGGGTTGGCGGCGTATTGCGCAGTGGCGGGGTCGTATGCGCGGGAGGGGAGGAGAGAGGGGTCGATGGCGGCTGTGTCGAGGGAGGAGAGGGGTGGTGAGATGGCGTAGTCGGAGGGGGAGGGGATAGGCGTCTGAGCGGTGTTTGATTGCGTGGTGGTAGTGGGGCGCGTTACGTTTGTTGTTGAGGGGGGTGTGGTGGATGTGTTGTAGGGTTCGAATTCGGCTTTGATGTCCTGTGGACTAGTTCGATATTGTGCTTGGGGTGTTTTTAGAGGTGGCACTGATGGGCCTAGGAGATCATTGAGCCCCATGTCAAATAGAGGCTTTGGGCGCGGGTTTTGGGGTCCACGGCTCTGGCGCTGTAAATGAGTTTTCCCGTTCGAACCGTTGAAATAGTCACTTCCTTCAGGTGCTTGGCTATGGTTGTGGGAACGGCGGCGAGAGTTGAGACCTTGAGCCGAGGAGCTGAAGCCTGTGGTGGACATACACATCTGGACTGTGGCTTTGGACATTCGATCGAAAGCGTCCCTACAAGCTTCTGCTGGAGGACACTTGTCGATAAGATCACCAAGGACTGAAGTTGCTGCCAGTATCGTGAAGTCAACTTCATCCATTGTCTGTGTATATAATTAGCACCTTAATCAGTCTGAATAGCGATGCAAACTTACCAGTCGACTTCTGACGATCGGTGAGTGCCAGATAGCGTAGAGAAACGATATACCTGCCATGAACAGATGATGTGTTGCCAAGAAAGTATAGTTGACAAGGTGCACCCGATGCAACTGTCTATATAGTCTCAAAACCCTTTGTCCAGCCTCCGCAACCTTCAAGAAGACACGTTCTTCATCTTCCCGTAGCTCAACATTATGCATCGTTGGACTTTCCACCTCTGCACTAGTGCTGAATTCGCCTTCAAACAATGCTGGCACGCTCAAACTCTGGCGATAGAGCATGATTACACACTGCCAATAATTCAGCTCTAGGAATTCGACGGAGAATGCAACGCCCGTCTCCCGTTTCGTTGGGGCCGAGCTTTTCCATTCCCATAACCGTTTGTCGATATCAATCCGCCAAGACCGGAAGCTATCAAACTTCGAAAGGAACGGAGAGGGAAGGGTGGTGTGCATATAAGGATTTCGTTGATTGGCTCCTCCAGCCCGAGCCTGCTGTGCTTGTTGATGTTGTAAAACTTGCAGAATTTCAGATTGCAATAACCTCAGCCTGAAATAGTGATACGCGGCATGCTTGTAGGACGGCTCGGAGGCACCTCCAATAGGCTCCTGGAACCCAGTCGGTGTGATGTATTTGTCGTCCAGTAAAGAAGGGAATTCAGTCGTTATTACCTGGTCCGTTATCCCAAAAGGTCGCCCAACACAAGTCGAGACTAGTCGATCGAAGGAATATGTGCACCACCACAATCGTCTCCTGAAATCTCGAATCCATTCCCGTCGACCTCGCGCTCGTAGGCTCCGTTCTCGCTGAAGTGTCATGACGTCGCTTTCACTTTGGGGGTCCTCCGCGGCTTCATCAAGTCCCACATCTATATCCTTCCCATCCTCGTAATGTAGCCCCAAATCCACAGCTAATCGTACAGCAACTCCGATAATATACCACAACCCAGGGGCAACTGGTCTCAACAGAGCAAATCCAGCAAGCAGCAAGACTGCCTGCAACTCCTCCAAGCCTCCACCAAAGCCATCCAATCTATCGGTCGATCCTGATGAGCTGAGACAAGACTCCAAATGCACAATCGCAGAAGCATGATATTCCTCCGGCTGGCACTGCTTCCCCAACCCTGACTTCTTCTTTTCTTCCCTTTTATCTTCTTTGTCGCCAGAGTCCCCCAAGAATATACCTGCGCCAATAGCAAACACAATATTACACATATACAATTCCCTTGACGTTCGGACTCGCTTGTCACCATCCGCATAGGCTAGCTCAAACATTTTCATGAACTCCCCTCTGTGCAAGATCGGAATCTGCGGATTTGCATGCTCAAAGTAGAATTCCACAAGTCGATGTCCAAGGTCCTTGGAAGGAAACGGAGCTTGCTTGATCGTTGGCTTAGTGTGTAAACCAAAGAAGGAATCTCGCATAGAGGTTCCTCCTGTACCCGTGGCTTTGCTTGTAATAGGAGGCCGCGAGGGTCTGATACCGCTCTTCTCGCTAGTCGAGCCTGAAACGGAAGATTTCACCGCTGCGAACACAACTCGGGCAAAGGATATCCCTGATGTAGAACCCAAATAGCGCGAGTCCGACGCCCCTTGTACGGACACGCTACCGATATTGGAAACCAGTTTATTGAGTTTTTCTGACTCATCTTGCTTCTTGTTCCATGCCACTTCTTGCGGAGACTGTTTGTGCGAAGTGATAGAAGGATCGTTGCCATTGTAAGGTGGCGGCCCCTCATCAGTAGGTGTTTGGGCTGTAGTCGGATCCGCACCAGGTCGCGAGCTGTGGTCGAGGATTTCGGCGGGCGCGAATTGGATATTGTTCTCCTGGAGGACCTTCTCTAGGTAATCAACTCTGGTTTCGAGGTAAAAGACATAACTGCGCACGGCCACCCATTAGCCATCTTTCAGTTCATAGCAGCTCAATTGCTACCATTGCCAAATCACAACCAGAGAGAGAAATTGTTGTCAAGACTCACCTTCTAGGAATCTCTCTTTTAGTAATAGGATCATACCCCACACATTTTACAGTTGCCTTCTCACAACTTGCGCAGCTTGGCAGGCGCTGGTCGCATCGATTCTTCCTCAGCCGGCACCTATTGCAAGCGCTCACATTTCGAAAACTGCTACTCTGCCCAGCCTTGCTGCCACCTTCTTTGCTTCCCTTGGCCCCAGTCGCAAGTACCGGAAGTTCAATCTCCTCGACACTTCTTGGGCTTCCAGAGAGATTTCCTGTAGTCGTCGTACTATCAGGGGAGTTGTGCCTGGCGCGCTTGTGAGGATACCCGCTGCCTTGCTCAGCCTTGATGATCGCGGACGTCGACTTGGGGCTCCGCAGGTTCGAAGTCGGATCCATGGTCTCTTCCCTCCCTCTGGCACACTTTATACTATCGTCGTATGCGCCTCCTGCGGGCCACGCCGACAAGTGACAGCTCGGGGGAAATCTATCTATCGCTGCAGCTGGTGGATCGTAGGATATGATTGGTCAGCGTCGCCCTATCTACACCGACACCTCCCTGTTCATTATGCTGTGGGCTGTGGTATTGTGTTGGGGTGCGTGGTCGTACGATTTGAGCTGTTATCATATCGATTTGTTTGCGTCTGAACTGGGGCTCTGGATCTCGAGGGAAGGAAAACAGCCGTCGAGACTCGAGTTGGAGCGCGGCAATCGGCGATACTGTAACCTCCTGCTTGGTTCAATTGGCAGGCGCACGCAAAGAAAGCAAAGTAACCAGTCTGGTCAGCCCCAGTGCCCGCCAGCTGGAGATGCGACGCTGCAGCCGTGGGATATTTCTTGTGGGCTTCTGAACGGGGCGATATACGCCGTGGGCCGAGATAACCATGATAATGATAAGACCGTCAGCGAATCAGCAGCGCCCGGTGTTGGTGATTTGGTGGCACTAGTCCCAGGACGGAAACTATAGGGATTAGCGTGGAGGGGCCATTATGTGAGGCCATCGAGTAAAGATAGATAGGGACATGCGCTCGCTACGGTACGTACCTGTGTACGTATGGCACAGTATTGGGGGTGAGAGTATGCATGGCAATTGAACAATTATTACGATAATTCGAGTAAATTGTCTAAATATTGCACCTGTCCCAACACAACTATGTCTAGCTACTGTAAGAAATGTGACGCCGTTAAAAATGCATTCTCCCAGCAGCGCTTTACCCAAGTCCCTTTTTTGTTCCCCCAGGCCGAGTTTCTCCAACCCAGCTATTTTCGTCTGACTGATCAGGTTCCGTCTTAATAAACTCCCTTCTTGGGTATAAATGTAATATCCCACAACCCATGCGCCACAAAGTTAGGAGATCGCAACGCTTGAAGCAGAGGACGTGTGAAAATGAAATGTGAACCAAACAAGATTAATACAGATATCCACCCAAGAGTCAAAAATGAAATCTATGGAATTCGTGAGTTCGTGCACGACCGTTGCGTCACTTGACGGTTGTCAAACTGCCTCGTCGTCGTTCATGTTGAGACTCCTTGGTTCCGCAACGGCGAGGGCAGAGTTAAGTGACTTGGGACACAGGACGTGGTCTTCGAAGCCCAATTCCTGCTCTTCGTCATTCTTCTCGTCCTCCACGTCCATGCGGCCTCCTTTATCAGTCATGCTCAAACTGAGGAGAGCGCCGGCAATGGCAATAATCGCACTGCACCACCATGCTAGGCCCGAATATCCCAATCGAAGACCGGCCGAGAAGAGGAATCCGGAAGCAGTTGGTCCAAATGCTCGACAGAGGCTGGCCATCGATGCGGCTACGCCATTGATTGTCCCCAGCATGAGCAGCGATGGCGCGGAATTTGTGAGCAATATCGCGTTGGCGGGATAGGACATGGTCGCGAAGGTGCATTTCCAAATGACTACCGCGTAGACCCCAACCATTCGGAGGTTATCCGGAAGCAATACTAAGTATGGAGTTGCGACGTAAAGGACCGGGTACGAAATGGCGATGCATCTAAACAGGCCCAAAGCTCCCAGCCTTCGGACAATAAAGGGGAAGAGGAAGACAGTAGCGAGCATAGAATAGATTCCTTGGACAGACAAGATGACGCCGATCTCACTTGTGCCGAGCCCGTACCCATCCACAAATTTGAATGGCAATTGCCACGGAGTGGATTCTTCTGCAGTCGGGGGTTTAGTGCTCAAGAAAGTGGGAAGCATAGAATCAAAAGTAATGGTGTGGCTGGTCACGAGTCAGTACAAAAGCATGGGAAAACAAAGTCATGCACTTACTAAGCTAGGATGCCATAGCCGATAATATTCAAGACAACCTGTCGTGTAAACACTTTTGTCACCGCCGGTTTGGATTTCAGAATATATGGTGTGTTCAGGTCCAGTGGTTCCGGTTCTGGTGATGGCGTGGACGGCAGCTTGGGTGAACCCTCGCTGGTGCGATATCCTGGCGGTTGCTCGTCTTCGCTCAACAAGGACTCGACCTCCTCGAGGCTGGATGCTTTTTCACATCTCGATGTCTTCGGTTTTGCGCATCGCTTGAACTTGCTCAGAATCCATTTTCCTGCCTCCAAACCCGGATCACGTCGATACTTCTTCTCCTCGTGCGATTCTTCCAGGAACAGAATTCCTACCACGACTCCACAGGATACGATGACGGTGCATACGAGATTTGGTAGCAGGTACGGGAACCTTTCCCAGATGCTTCCTGGAGTAAATACACTGGGGTAATTGAGCACGGGGCGCGCGAGAGCGCCTCCCAGCATAGGCCCAAGGATCGATCTGAATTCTTGTCAGTATTTGAATCATAATTGAAAATTTTCTCCAGAAAGCACTCACCCGAGACACCAGACAAATGGCATGATTGTATAAGCTCGGGCTATGTGACTCGTCAGCAAGAGGCTCCAACTTTTCAAAATGTGACAGGTCATTTTTCTTACGTTGGTGTTCCTTCACGGTAACCATCTCGGCAACTGTGGTCTGCAATACGCCAATATTTCTAATTGGAGCAATTCGTCAGCAAAGATGGTCACATTAATGCGCGGTGAGCAATGGATTGTCCGTCCACATACCCATTCAAGAGACCGCCCAGCGCCCGCGCCAGCAATGCGACTGGAAGACTGGGCGCAAATCCGAAAACCAACATGCTGAGCGCCGTTCCAGCCAGTCCGGTCAAAAGCACTGGTTTTCGTCCAATTTTGTCACTCAGTCTTCCCCAGGCTAGTCCAGACGAGAATTCCGCGAAGGCGAAAGCTGATGTTACCATTCCTGCATAGATAGGAATTTGCGAATCCTGTTCCGTGACCTTGAAGTCTCGGATCATGTAGTAGATGTAGGGGAAGATGGACATGAAGGCTATGGGCTCGCAGATTCGACATAGTGCTATAGAAGTACGGCGATTAGCAAGGCTTCAAAAGCACACTGTAGAACCACAGGAATTGGAATCCGCATACCTAATATTGTCATTTGCCTTGTTGGAAACTCGGGGTTTCGCTTCCGCGGACCCGGATGCTGTGTGCCAGACATGGCGGATGTGGTAGGTCTGGTCTTGCGGGGTTGTACTGTCGTTATAATTTGCAGTAAATCGTTGTATTCTGTGTAATCTCGAAAGACGGGTCTTGCTTGCAGAGGTGAGAGAAGCTGGAATCAGAGCTGGGGATCATGTAGAGGTTATATCTTGTGTCTGCTGCAGTGTCTTGGAGAGGAACACAAAGTAGATAGAGTCTGGGTAGTTGCAGTTGGAATTTTTGCGAAGCAGAAGCAAGTACACAACAGTTTATATGATCTGCTGTAATATAAGAAACAAAAGGATCAGAAGATCGGAAAGGGGAGGATGTGCAGAGCAAATGAAGCCAGTCATGTACTTGACCGCCGGGAGAGGAAACCGATGGTGTAGATACTTAAACTCTTTGGGGCAGTGGACAGTAGCGGCCGCTAGGATTAGAATTACGATATATGAGGAGCGGTGACGGGGCAGGAGTTAGTATCAGGGAACCAGGGGGGCCACGTTCGTGGCTCAACCAGGCTGCGTTGCTTTGCTTCTTCCCAAATAGCGCCAGGCAAAAGCAAGTTGCTGGACTTATCAGACGGTGACGGTACTCCACTTGGTCCCGGCACTTTGACTCCGTGGCCCGTTAGAATGCGACTCGGAAGGTGCTAGGGGAAATTGTTTGCAGTAAACGCACATGGTGTCATGGAGCCTTCCCTGTACCACTAAACTTTGGGTTTTGTAGCGTGGCATCGGGTTGAGAGCAGCAAATCTCCTGAGGCACGGATCCTTTTGAGCGGCGGTGTGGAGGGCCCTCAATTGCAGGGGGAGGGCAGGGGGTGGGGGATGAACGCTAGGTGCTGCAATGCCACCAGATAATAATCAGATTGCGCTCCGTAAATCTGGGTGCTGATTGAGTGGCTGCAACCTCGTTCGGATATACGAAGTACTTTGAAGTCCGTAGTCAGATTCCGCTCATATCCCGGTGTAAATCACTAGAACCCCAAGAGAACGTAAATATGGAGTGCAACGGCCACGCGAATCTTGATGTGAGACTTCTCGCTTGGACCCCTGAACAGCCCTGTATCCTTCGATGAATAGGCTCCGGCGCTCTCTGAGTAACACGGAATATATAATTATGGAGCCAATAATGGCTCCACTGTCAGGCTTGGAAAGAAATGGAGTAGCCCTACACCATCACGAAATGAAGCGCAGATTCATCGTAATGGGTCTGATACGTGAAGCAATCCCTGGCGCCCACGTTGTGATCGTTCGCCGGCTTTTACAATCGGGATAGGGTGGATGAGAAATGGCATAGTGGAAATGGGATCAATACGGTAGCGTCTTCCATACTTCTAGGTCCATAAGCGGGGCGGGGAAATGAACATCGTGCCCCTGAACCCCTGACAATGACAGGTCCACCACCCTCATTGTCTTTGAGAGCTAGCCAGCCTTGCCAGCTCAACACCTCCTTGCTTGGTTGGTATGCTCTCACTTCGTAATGTATCCAGCACACTATTACGAAGTAAATGCCCAAAGCACAAAAACTCTAAAAATCTAGCTGTTCATACCCGGTACACTAGCTGCTATAAAAGCCCTACTAAATGGCAATAAATTGCTGATCCCTCTGTGGGATATGAGGCTGGTGCGATGCAAACCCGATGAATGCTTTAAATGTCCGAGTGGGGAGCCCAGAGCGGACTTGGAAAGCGTCAAATGTGTACTAGGATAACCCTGCTGGGGCTCTGGGGGTTACCGGGACCAGAGATACGGGATCGAAGCATGCCAGGGCCGGTCGCTCTAACTCGGTTGGTACGTAAGGAGGCGCTGAAGCGAGCGACTTGACTCGTCAAGTGACCATGATAGTCAGGTTCAGGGGCAGACCCGTTGAAACCGCAAGATGGTGAACGCATTTCGACGCAAAGTTTTACGAAACTTTATGATGGAGCAAGAATGTTGAATGTTTCCGGCGAGGCCGGTAATGAGATTAGCCACACGTACCTCCGTGCGGTACGTAGTGAGGGGCATGTGTCGATAGGTCCGCGGCATTGTCAACAAGTTGGATGTGGATTTGGGTTTGCGACTGTAATGACACCTGTACGGAGTACTCTGGAAGCATAGACAATGCTCCGTAAGCCCAAGCTGCTGATTGAGGTCATCATCAGGAGACCCTAATGATGGGACCATTAACCAAGTTGATGTGATACCGAACAATTACTTCGAAGTATGAGACTTGCACAACATACCGAGACCTATTGCAGCTACGATACAATAATATTATATTAGAAGGCCACATTTTAAACTACGATTTGCGAGTAAATGAACAGTGTACCGCGGAATCGGGTCGGCTGTCCAGGGGTCAGAGAAGAGTTCAAAACCTTCTGGATGAAGATCCTACGATACACGCCAGTGAGGATCTCCGATGTGGAGTTGTAGTGTTTCGAGAAGACAAAATGACTTTGTTGTGGCTTGCATGAAGGCGAGCCCCTCGGTGATTGATTTAGCACTAAGCTTTCTTCCGGAATTCCTGTGGTTCCGTATGGTCTCGCGGAACTGGCTGCCAAGTACCGCACCGGGGAACCTGGCTTCGACTGGTGCATCGGAGCTAGGATATAAATATGATCATCCGGCGTGCTGTTCTACTGGAACTCATTTGTACAAGTAGCGTTGTTACTCGGTCCACGACTTCTGTCTCGCAAGCAATTACTCAACTCGTGTTTGATGAGCCTCCACCGCATGTTCTGGGTTGGAATAACGTTATTCTTTTCTTTGGAGTAAAAGATGCTTGCGAAATTATGACACTGGTCACAGTCTGTCTCTCCTCACCGCCATTCGTAACTCTAATAGAGGAGTGTTACAATACCGTAGCTCTTCACTCTACGAAGTAAAAGCCGTTGATGCGATCATCTGCCGCCGCCCTTGGCCCCTTTATTTCTCCTGCACTCCAGAGTTTGAAAAGCCCCTAGTCAATTGATTAGTAAATGGCACTACTGTATCATTCTAACCGCTCTGCTGGGTGTAGAACGAGTCCACTTGCCAATTGCCGCAAGCGAGCCCTAACGTCAGGTGTGGGGAGGGCCCGCGGGGGGAGCAAAGGATGTCAATTCAGGTTCCGGTTGATACAGATTATTCCCGTGCCCGGGATTCTTCCGTCATACGAAGTAAAAGATCGGCAGATGTGAGGAAAAGAAGCCTGGGGCTCTGGGAAAAGCTTCTACTGCATGGATTGTGGAAGCGTTCCGGGTCCGCCGACCCGACAAATTCTTGTGGCGTGTTTTCGCCCACCTCCACAATATCATGGATACCTTTGTAGGCTTCGTCGGTGAGATCATTGATTCAGCTCAGCAGGTCTTGCAGCTTCCCATTTGTGATTGCTTTTTGAGAGCCAATAGCGCCCATGATATCTAACTCGAAGGGTAAAATATTTCATGATACACTGAAGCATTATGCAGCATATTCTCCCTTAGCACGCCGAGCTGCATACCGTCATTTGCATATAGAGTATACAGTCTGGCCTGGGCGTAATAATGGTGCGTCATGGAAGTGTTCATGCGCCTAATATGCCCATTCTACAGGCTGTGGCTTGCAGAATGTTATTCTTGGTTATACTCGGTGTTGTAGCTTCATCTCATTTATCTTGCAACCGTACGGCTATCATGCAGCTTGCAGAGGTGCATATGCAGCCTTGAAAGGTTTCACAGCCACGAATCCATCTCAGATTGGCTGGAGTCCACCCGATAGGGTCTGCCACCGGAACCCCCACATACTGTGTGACATCGGGCAGCATTTGAATCACTGACACAATGTTAGCCATTTTTTGAATCCTCCTTGTCGAAAAGAGTTACTCTATTGCGGATGAGGCGTTCGTCAATCTGCAGACGCCCTCTAGAGTAGCTTGCATATCGACTTCTGTTGCATTAGCCCAGGCAGTGAAACCACGGCTAAGCAAGTACCCAGTGCGCCGGAAGCTGTCAGTCTTTGTAGAGATCGGTGTAACCCTACATCCCGTGTTCCTTTGTTAGCTTATCAGAATCTTCCCATTTCATTGATTGCTAAAACGGAACTATCCCCGCGGATAGGCATCCTACCATAGGTCTCTGTGATATTCATATAATCCGCAAGTGCCCAATTCCTCGATAAATGATTTCTTGCACTGCCAGAATATACTAACTGTGTGACTCACCAACATCTTGTGCCGGGTTGAACTCCAGTATCACACGGAGATCGAGGCTGTGCCACAGGAAAAAGGTGAGATGACAACACAAAAACGGCCGATACTATGGGTAGGTGCATTACGAGATCTGAGTGCGATGAGACGTGTCACTCCTCACATACGTGGATCCTCTGAAGACGACAGTTATGAGGCATTGACTTTTTCATGAGGATCTAACAGGGCATCAGCATCAGCCGGCCGGCAGGCAGATGGGCAACATCATATGACCTCAGCTGCAATACGACGCAAACCTGCACGGAAGGGGAACATACCGACCTAAGCTTGATCATGGCTCCAGGCATGTTATGCCTCTTTAGCCCAAAGCATCTCCCGAGTCGGGTATTCACGGTTGTTGCTTCTTCCAATTGTCATGACAGTGTGTAAAGTCGGTCAGAGGTTATGCGATTACGGAGCCTACGGTCATTTAGAGCCTCAAGGGCAAGACTACAACGTATAACCACTAGGAAGCTTGCAATCGTGTACTATACAGGGTTTCAAACTCGTCATCGTCGCCATTATCCGAGTCGGCTTCCAGACCAGAGTCTTCCTTCAAGGACACGGGCGTCGGGTGAGATAACTTCTCCCGGTCTCCGCTGCTGACTTTTGAGTTTTGTCCAGTATCTTGTGGATTTGAAAACGCCAGCACTCATCGTCTTAGCTCTGTCATCTCTACCTCGGGGAGAGCCTGGACGTCCTGGCTGAAGCCAAAATTGTTATTTTCGATCACTTGATTCAGCAAGAGCAACTCTTGCGGACTGCTCCTTCAGATTAGCTCACATGACCTGGGATATGTTGACACCTGAGGCGGACATGCGGGAACAAGTAAAGCCGCTCCGGCATGGCAAGAGCGATTTGTGGCGGGGTCATCAATGAAGGCATCCCACTCTGTTTCTTTAACGCGGACTTCTATACAATACAGAAATATTCTTGACTCGAACATTCCTCTGCATTCACTTTGGCCAACATACCTCCTGATTTCCGATCCAAACGAACAAACAAACATGGCTGGAAAGAAGGCAGTAGGAGAGAACTCCAGGAAGGTGGCAGGCAACGCAAAGAAAGCCGAGGTCGCCGCACAGAAAGCGGCCGGGGAGAACCAAAAGAAGGCAGTCGTAGAAGACGAAGATTGGGGTAAAGGAGCAAAGAGCAACGCAAAGAAGTGAGTGCTTTGGCATGCGTTTGCTGGGACTATCCGCCTGGTCGGCTCTTCCATATCCCGCAGATGCTAATAAAGTCTGCGAACAGGGACGCAGAAATTGCGAAAAAGGCAGAACAAGCACGTAAAAAGGCCGAGAAGGATGCACTGCTAGCAGAGGAAGAGAAGGACGCCCGACCCGTTCCCAAGAACGCGAAACAAGCTGTGAAGAAGACAAAGGGCCTTGATCTGTCGCAACTCGACGACGATGCCGGTCCTGCTTCCAAGAAAGCG
The DNA here is from genome assembly GCA_007821535.1 of Lachnellula occidentalis. Lineage (NCBI taxonomy): Eukaryota > Fungi > Ascomycota > Leotiomycetes > Helotiales > Lachnaceae > Lachnellula > Lachnellula occidentalis. Next base: position 19,300 of record QGMI01000173.1, on the reverse strand, counting down.
TCATCTCTCAATGCCACCGGTATTGATAACGCCCTTGACGCGCTGTCTCTGACGACAGACTCGTCATCTGCGAAGATCGAGAAACACCCTGAGAGACGATTCAAGGCTGCATATGCCGCGTTCGAGGAGAGAAGACTGAAGGAAATGGACGAGGATGGAAGCGGACAGGGTCTCAGACAGAACCAGAAGAAAGACAAGATCCGGAAGGAGTTCGAGAAGAGCGAGGATAACCCCTTCAACCAGGTTTCTGCCGCATATGACACTACCAAGGAGGAATTGAGGGACATCAAGGAGAGGGAGAAGAGCAAGATAGAGGGGAGACTGGGCAACTAATAACGCCGCTTAGTGTGGTAGAATGCCTACTAGACACTAACTAGCATTGGAGACGCGTTCAGGACAGAATGAAGTTATGGATTATGAATGATAAGCAAATAGAGATAGCTATGACTTAGACTCTTAGTTATAGAACTATGATAACCAAGATTGAAGCCAAAAACGAAGGTTGACGAATGTGTGTATTCCATCCCATTGACAGGTTGTTGACATGAAGCACAAGCTTCAGATTGCCGAGACACGGACACGGCGGAAATGACCCACCAGATCGCTTCCGAGCTCTACATATCAACCTCCAAATGTATTGATATACAGCTCCCTTGCGCCAACTTCCCAACATTCATACAATATGGTACCGCAACGATTGTCCGGACTCTCTGCTGTGCGGAAACAACATTTAGTGGTAGAGTTGTACGCCGAATCCCCCTCCATACTTTCCAAAAATTGCACTAATAATCTATAACAGCTCCAGTCTCAAATATGCATGTCCCCATGGCGTGTTCATGAGCCTCACCCCAGGTGATCCTACTCTTTGGTCTGGAGTAATTTTTGTCAGGAAAGGTACATTGAAAAGAATCACCTTTGTCGTTTTGATAAACCCAATACTTGCAATTTATGATGCTAACTTAATATCTCAGGACCATACGCGCCTTCAATACTCCGATTCCAGATATCCTTCCCGCCCTCATATCCATCCCTACCGCCACTTGTCACCTTCTCAACGGACATATTTCACCCTTTGATTACACCCCTAACAACATACATGTACACGACAGACATTCAAGACTCTGGCACCGTATCCGCAACAGACGAAGAACGTCTACCACCCGGCGGATTCTCGCTGCGACACGGCTTCCCAGCCTGGTTCGGACGCGCCAGCAGAAGGTCTGCAGAGCGGACACGCGGAGGGAGTACGCAAACACCGATGCGAGGAGCGAGCGCGGTGGAGAGCCCGGGCTCGGGAGTCAGTACCAATTCAACTTCCGGGGTTAGCAATAAGGATGCGAGAACGAGCGGTGTGTCTGCATATGATGTGTTACATTATATAAGGAGCGCGTTTGATGATGAGTCTGTTCTGGAAAATGTTCCACTGGAGGCTGCTGGCAACCCCGGCGCGTGGCATGCGTGGCGGACCCATCAAGTCAAACAGGGGAAGATCATGCCTGTCGTCGAGAGCAAAGAAAAGTCGAATTGGCATGAAGGGCTGAGTGATGACGAAGGAAGTCTCAGCAGTTCTGGTGCACCGGGTGGATATCAAAGGTTAGCGGGAGGCACGTCTGCGCCTATGGCTGCTAGGAGACCTGGAGAGTGGAATTGGGATGGTGTGTGGGAAGTACGAGTAAAGAAAGGCGTAGAAGCAAGTGTAGCAGATGCGTCACTCTTTGGAGCTTCGGCGGGGGACGACTTGGTGCAGTTCTTAAATATGGATAAGGAGCAAATTGAGTCGATTAAGGAGAATATCCGGAGGAGTCTGGAGACTGTGGAACCACAACGGAGAGGCATTGTCTAGTCATTCAAGAAAGTAGACTTTGGCCGCTTTCAAGACAACGTCATTTTCAATCATGGATTTGAGGACAAGATCCTGCCATAACGAGCTGGGTACCACGCCGACGTCAACTGGAAGGCAATACGAAAAAGCCAGGATTCTTATATGGGGTTTCCTAATGCCTGTAACATTTCTAGACTTAGAAGTATGTCTCAATGGTTGCTCTCAGAGAGTGGTTGCACGGTATGACCTATATTGCCCTCTCGGTCGCTCTTTCCATCTTCGCTCGCTCAAAGCCAGAGATAACATCACTATCCTTGCGTCCTCTTCCTCCCATCTTCCACAAACAAACATCACACAAACAAACATCACACGCATTACTTCTATTCTAGCATGTCAACATTTCTCCATTCTTGGCTATGAGTAGTAGTAGTAACCCAGCACTCGGTGTCCTCGTCATCGTCCCGATTGCTATTGCACTTTCAGCAGCATATATCGCTCTCAAAACCAACAGCGGGTTCCATTTCATTACCAATTGCTGTCGTCGAGTCTGGGAAAAACGACCTTCCTGGTCACATCATAGCGAAACCCAGTGCAGTAAGGTCAAAGGGTCCAGTTTAGCGTCCTCGCAGACTTACGCGGATTCTTGGTGCGACCTTGAAAGCGTTCACAGTGTTTCCAAAGAATATAGCACATTTATCGGGCAATATCCGAGCTGCAAATTGCCCATTGAAGGAGACGAGAGGACCTCGCCCTTCCATACCCCAAGACGAATATGGCATCCCACCCGGTCCGCACGCCTCACGTGGAGCTTCACCAATCCGAGATCGTCCAACCGCAGCCCCTTCGAATTATCAAACGTAGCAAAACCATCTCGGGTAAGTGATTTCATGCCATCTTTTGCTCCCGTGTTTGTTTCTCCTCGGGAAGAAAACCCAAACTGTTCTCGGGAATGCCGCCAATTCTGCCCCTCCGCAACCACTGAGTGTACCATTATAATACTAACTATTCAACTTTTCAGGCAGTGCGGCGTCCGGCGAAACTCTCTGCAGAGGACGTTATGTTTCTGGTTCATCCGAAGATAGCAGGGGAAGCCCTCCCCCACCTGGAACAAACAAATCATTGACGGTACGCAAGCTCAGGAAGGGAAGAAGCTGTATTATAGGTGGAAGTCTCGATGGCCCACCAGGCCCCTTCAAGACCAATGCTCGAAGCATTGTAACAGACAAAGTTAAGAAGGAAAATGGTGAAGCACCCCGTAGATTTTATACTTCCGCGCCTTCAATAATCATTCATTCGCGGAACATGTTATGAACGTGGGCGTGCTGACCGTCTTTCAGAGCCATATGTCGATGAGGATGATCCGGATGTTACGCCAAAAGCACGGCGACAGGTCCCGAGGACTATGAGCGTCGGTGCATACCTGAAAGTAAGCTTCCCCCTTGAGCCCTCCATGTCTCGGCAACACGGTTCAGGCGGTTGCTAATATGTCCTTCAGACAGAACTTCATCAAGAAGATATCAACGACGGCAGATACTCTGTCAGAGGCACTCGTGCTTCGATGGCTTCCTCGGATATCGAACTCATGCAACGCTTCCCCGAAACTCTCAGCAATCCCGATGGATCACCAAAGATTCCGGAGAGGCGATTTTCTAAATCCAAGAATTTCCTCATGCGAGCAATTGGTGGTCGCAGCAGCCCAGACAAGGCCAAACCCATTCGGAAAATCGACACCGCCTCGAAGAATACCTCAATCCGTCGTCTTTCGCGTAGCAAAAACAGAGTCGGAACCCCTTGGGCCCCAATTCCTCTGAAAGCGAACGTTCCAGCGCCAATACTTCTTTCGATCCGGGCAGCATTGACATTACAGATGTTAGTATCAATTCTAGAATCTCATCATCCTACTACGACCCGATGCCGAACGATTCTTTTGCATCCGATACGATTCCGCTTCTCAATCCTGAAGATGCCACACTTCTGTGCCCGCAGATCACTGTCACTCCTGAAGTCTCCAGCGTCGACTCCGGCAATTGCGTTTTGTGGGTGGCAGTTGAGCTTTCCGGAGTTCTTCGAAACGTGGAGAGAAATCAAACCCTTGTTGTCCCTAGCAGTCCTTTCGGGCCTATGAATGCTCAATTATCAGGTACACTTCCCCAACTTGCAAATGTCTGATGGGAACATACATTCTTTAAACTTAATACACTCAGCTAAAGCTTTTGTAGGTCTGTGTCGGTACGGCTATCTACATTCACTGCGCATTGATCTCCTACCAGCGCGCAATTGTTTCGTCACTGAGCTGGTTGGAGACTTGCACGATGCAAATCCACTACACGCTGGCGAAACTCGACTCATTCTCGTGAAGATCAGCCTCTGTAGATCGAAGTCCTCTTCACATATGAGGGAATCATCTTCCGACGAGCTCATTGCGGACCTAGAGCTTGACCTTGCAGATACACTTACGCCTTACCTACAAGTGCGGCTCACTTACAAGCATTCTGGCTTTCTAGATTACGATAACCCTCTTTTCAGCTCTGACGGAATGAGCTCACATACTACCCAGTTGCAAACCGATGCGAATGCAGTCATCAGGTGAGTTGACAATACTTCCAGGATGTCTCAAATAATCGGAGGTTTTGCTATTACATTATTCTAGCAATTCGTACCACACGAGAAATATATATCATGCTAACCTCGATCTTCTACAGGAGACATAATTCCCAATCAGCGTGGTCTCCGCGAACATCGCAGACATTGAAATCACCTCTGGGAGAAAGCCCTCTCGTGAAGCTCATATACTCGCACCTCCAGCCGGATAGAGCTGAAGAGGCAATGAAGGCATTGGCTAAAGAGGAAAGACCTACTCCGAAGGAACGGATATCAAGTGGCGCTAGAGGCTCGAGTGAAGACACTGTAAAGCCATTCGCAAGTGTCATCTCTCCAACGACAAGTTTCACGGTCTCCACGTCACTAGTAAACGCTGCTTCTCCAAGAAGTGTCAGAATGTCCCGTATACCACAAAGGAATGATGTCCCTGAGCTACTTCCTCGATTTCCTTCTCCTACAAGAAGTAGAGTGGAGACGGACGAGCTTGACCCAGCTCGGAAGATATGGAATGAAATGCGCTGGTCGTCTCGCTCTAACCGTCCTCGTCATGGTCGGAAAAGCATGAGCGCTGATCATTTCTATAGTACAGAGGAGTACCAACCAACTCGAAACACCTCTTCAGGTGGTACTTCATCCACTGACAGTGCTGAGAGTGCACCTGTACCAAATGATGATTCAGAATGGGACATTGGGCACCAGCGGAACCGGATTCGGGAGATAGCACTGAAGAACAAGAGGAGTATGGGCGCTGATACTTTGCGCAGTATTGCTCCGAGTGTTGCGAATAGTGTGGACAAAACCAAAGGAGGAGGTACGGTTGGGGGCTTAGGACTGGGTGTTGGAAGGTCATGGGGCTAGGGACCTCCATGGTGGTGAAGACCACTCAAACATCGATCCGGTATTGTTGAAAATATGGATTGTTTCCTTGTTTATTAGTTAGTATGATTAGACTAGTACTTTACCGTTCGTTGTTTTTGAAGTTTAAGATAGACCATAATATCACGCTGATGTCTGTCACACCATGTGAATAGATTTATATCTACAAAGATCACGAGAACATAACGGCAAGTGCCTAGTACCAAGTTTGGCTGCTGATATGTGTTATTTCAAGATGGGTGAGCGCCTTTAAATGATTGGAAACAATTTTCATCAGCGGCGGCCATGAAAGCATACAGTAATGCAACTGCAGTATTCGCATGCGCGTACGTTTCCTTTACCTCTTTTCCTGTCCAATCACCCACTTCTACAATACAAATAAATATTAAAATATACTCACGTACTACAGGACGGCACAATACTCACTTACCCCCAAATTTCCCAAATCTCCATTTCCATGAAACCATAGCCGAGTCAAAGCATATGTTTTCGGCCGTAGTTTCCAGGAATCTTCTTTTCTCATGGTCTGTGGTGTTGGTCTTACGTGAAGCGGATGTTGGGGAGTAAAAGGGATGCAAAGAGTAGGTTGGGGTGGGAGAAGGGTTTGCCGGTTTATTTGAGGTGTTTTGATGGATTGAGTGGAATGAGATGGAGGTTAAGAAGGGTAAGTGGAAGAGTGTTGGAAGGGAGTATGTTGTTCCTGTGGAAGTTGCGGGTGCGTAGCAGAAGGTATTGTAATACGCGCTGAGATCTGTGTCAGCTGCTCGAAATGCTGACAATGATAGGGGTTTAAGGTGACCGAATAACAGTGGATGAGAGAAAGCCTTACAAGGGTCTTCACTTTTATTACTTTGTTAAGACAGCTTTTTGGACTTGGGGTGAAGTTCAACGAACAGGTTTCGAATTTCTAAACACCAAATTCACAAAACCATAAACAAGCCCCAAACACTAAGACAAAATATTCTACCCTTATGACGAATGCTCTTCGATTTCAGTATGTGAGCCGGAATTAGAAACATCTCAAGTCGCAGGAGCGCCACCAGCGTGGGAATTGGAAGCAGTATTGTTTTCAGAATGCACGGAGCGACCACGATGGGCACTTTCTTCGTCAACCCCCTTATTCCCTCTTTCTCTCTTTGCCTTGTCTGCTTTGTCCTTTGCCGCCCTTGCTTTTTCTGCTGCCTTTACTGCCCTTTTCTCTGCCTTATCCGCAGCTTTCTCCTCGCTGATCTTTTTCACCGCTTCCTCATCCTCGACCTCTTTCGTCACTGGCAGCAAACTTACCCGATCCCGGTACAACATCCAAGCCCAAAGAACACAAGTCGCTATCGTGGTGAAGAAATCGGCGATTAGGACTCCACCGAAAGCAACACCATGATACGTCCATGCATTTTGTTCTGTCAGTTTTATCTTCGAGCAAGCGATGGCCCAGGGGAGCAACCAAAGGACACTGGTAACCAAGCCTTGGGCAAAGAAGAAGCGCGGGGTAGTTGCAATGAGGATGGCGGCGAGTTGGTAAGAGATCGCGTAGAACATATAGCACCAGTCCACAGTCTGTACACCGTAAGTAAAATGGAGATTAGGAGAATGGGGGAGTGGTGGTGAGAAGATAGACTCACTCTCCACATGTGCTGCACTATCTCTGCCACATTGTGTGACTGAGAGAGGTAGTAGGCGAAATCCTTTACGGCCCAGAAGAGAAGGAAGAAGATGAATATCTCAATCGCAAGGCCGGTGCTGCTGGATGCCCAAGCCTGGCTGACGATATCTTTGGAAGGTTAGTGAGATCAACTTCGTTGGACAATGAAGCTTACAGAATATAGTCTGTTTATTAGCCCCTGGCACCTTAGCATCTGTTTTGGGCTTCTCGGTCCCATTACTTCCCTGGTTCAACATCTCGTTGATCTCCCTCTTATTGTTCCCCGTCTTACTATCCTCCGATCCCTTAAATTTCCTCCAGCGGCCCCACTTATGACCAATGAATGTTAAAGTTGACGCTTCCAATGCTTGCAAAGGGACCATCAGGATTCCTCCACGGATGGTGTTGAACACCCCCCAAGCTGTTGCGTAGTCTCCACTAATTTTGATTATACCATGCACCAGCCAGAGATAGAGGGAATTGCGTATAATTGATTCTCCGAAAGTCCAGACTCCATGCCGTACGAGGATTCCCAAAGATGCAAGGCAGGGACGAGATTTTGATCTTTCAGCTTGTTCTCCCTCAGGGCGTTTGATGCGGTCAGCAATGAAGATAAAGTATACCAAGCCACACGCTCCAGATACCAAGTCACAAGCCATTCGGATTGATGCGTGGTTGATGACAGAGGTCTGAGCTCCAACCGAGCTCGGGAAATAATGGCACCATCCAAAATCGCAGTGATAGCAAACTTTATGGTGTTGATGATCAAAGGGACATCTGGCCGATCCAATGCGCGAGTAGAATTGGAAACCGCGATCTCCATTGCGGAAGAAAAAGCTACAACAGATGAAATCCGCACATATTTCACCGCAGTCGCTCTGTCGGCGTCTGGGACGAAAGCATCCGCAATTTTATCCGCAATCAAGATTAAGACTCCTGTGATCACCAGGCTGGAAAACATTTGGAACTGGATGAGAGTATAGCTCAGACTTACTCGAGAGTTAACACTTCGAGTATAATTATCACCTATGACAGTCCACGCAGCCCGTGGAAGACCATCGTTGAGAATGTTGGCGATCACGAGAATATAAACATAGACATCGGTGATAATCACTTGCTTGGGATCTACATGCGCAACCCAGGTTTTGCTGGCAGTTTCGTAGAGAGCTGGGAGGAGGAAAGATCCAAAGTTGTATAGTAAGGCGCCGGCGTATCTGATACTGGAGTAAGCCACTGGTCGCTGGGTGCAGGGAATATACGCTACCTATTGCGTTGAGCCCACCAGAATCCTGCGCGAAGGTGTTCCCGGATGCTTTCCTTTTTGGTGGCATCTTTAGGAGGGCCGAAGACCACACTGTCACCATGAGGATCCACTTCCTTCATCTTGTAACTATTGGAAGACATGAACTCAAATAACGTCAAGATTCCAGTGAGACAGGGCTTTATGCTCGCTGCAGGAGAATATTTCCAACTCTAGCAAACAACACAAACAGGCGATGACAAGTAGTTGACTCCATCCTGGTAGCGAAATATTCATCGCCTGTGGGAGGTTTGTTTCGCCATTTGGGATTCTTTTGGAATGAGACTACTGAGCCTCGAGTTGAAGAAACAGCTTGCTGCTCTGCCATGACTGTAACGAAAAAGTTTGGACCTCATAATGAACTTTCGACACGGTAAAGCAAATGTCACAGTATCCTTAAATTCGAATGGAATCCTGATCGTCTGTACAGACCAATCATTCAGCGTGGATTTAGACAGCATATTTAGTACTCAGTACAGTACATATGAAAATTGACTGCCGGTTGACTCATACGGCGTTCAAAGCATGCATCTCACGACAATCAGCACGGAAAACTGTCAACGCGGGATTGGAATAGGAAGGCAGTCCAGATGAAAACTTGTTCAATAGATGAGTCCAAGAGAGACTTTCTCTTCATCCATCTCGTACATGCAGGAGCGATGGTTTGTGATGATTTTTCGACTCATAAGGTTACGCGCTGACTGCGAGTTGCAGAAATTTTGACCGCAAATGCGGGGTTGTTGGGGTCAGCATCGTTCCTTCCGGCTGTCACTTCCATCTCAACCTTGGCCTTCAGAAAACATGTATAAAAAGATACTTTTCTGTATGTACAGATCGAACCATCATATCAACAACCTCTCCAATCCATTAAGATCATACACAATTACCCCAACATGACACGTATGACAATTAAGGATTTGGGATACGTTCCAGGGCAATTACCTGCTGGACCAAAGAATTCAATTCTTGATGTAAAAGGTGACTAAGAAAAAATAAAACTGTATGGAACAAAGGCTGATGACAAAAAGGGGTTCAAATTGGCCAAGTGACCGTTGGAGAAGATGGCGAAGATTGTCGCAAAGGAGTCACGGTGATATTTCCCCGCCACCCAGACGAGATTTCTACGCCATGCTATGCTGGCATGCATGTTCTCAACGGCAATGGCGAAGTCAGTGGCTCCTACCAGATAAAAGATTGGGGATATACCAACACTGTTTGTCTCCCCCCTTTTCCCGTTTTCTGGTAGAGAAGATTCTCGGAAGTAACGACTCATGTATTCATCACGAAACAGCCCCTCGCTCTCACCAACTCTTGTTCCTTCGGCATAGTATTCCAATCCATCTGGCAATGGGTTCTCCAGGATGCTCGCGAGAAAGGCAAAAGTCTCAATGAGATAAGCCACGCTTACGGGACGCCAATTGTTGGCGAGACAGCAGACTGGCATCTCAACGATGTGTACAAATCCGCGCTCACGCAAGAAAATGTTGCGGATGCTTTCAGAGCCGCCATGACCCAAACCGAGGTTTTGGAAGGACAGAATGGCGGCGGTGCGGGTATGACTTGCCATATGTTCCCTGGTGGCACCGGGACTAGTTCAAGAGTTGTGAAGGGTGGGGAGGAAGATGGCAGGGAGTATACGGTGGGAGTGCTGGTGCAAACTAATTATGGGCATAACTATGACCTGCATATTGGTGGTGTGCCAATTGGTAAGTTGCTGCTTAAGGAACAGAAGGAGGCGCCGCAGAGCAAGGTGCCTACGGGGAAAGCGGATGATGGGAGCATCGTTACATTTTTGATGTAAGATCCATCCTCTCCTTCAGCTTGTTCCAGGCTCTTGCTAATAAAGGATTAGAACCGACGCGCCAATGCTTCCTCACCAACTGAATCGCCTTGCAAGACATTGCGCTGTCGGCCTTGCTCAAGTTGGTGGACATGGCATTGGGCGAAACCACTCGGGAGACATTATCCTTGCGCTCTCCACAGCCAATAAGCCGAATGAGCTTGTTGCAACTCCTCAAGTGATGGGAGTTGGTCCTGTGGAGACCAATCAAATTGAAATTATCAAGAATGAGAGTGTGGATGCTATGTTCAGAGCTGCTTCGGAGGCAACTGAAGAGGCCATCTTGAATTCTATGATTGCTGGGAGAGCTGGTAGAACGGGATTTCAAGGCCTCCACTTGCCTGGACTACCGGTTGATAAAGTCAAGGAGTTGTTGGCGAAATATCGTGTCCAGGTTTGAAGTGTCTCTGTTAATTTCATTCTCTGGTTGGATATTCATTACACTGTTTCACAACCACAAAGGCGAAAAACAATACATTTGGATATTTTGCTAGCCAATATCACCACCTGCCCAGAGGCTGCCAAAATACGACCCACTCAATATACACAGAGTGCAGAACATTTGTGAGGCAACCCCTTTTCTTCGCTTGTTCTGATATTTCTTAGCGGAGCACCTTTTGGCAACATAAACCAGAACGAGCGCCAACATTTCTCCGGCAAGAAACCAATTTCCTGCCAAATATCTGCACATAAATATAATAGACATAATGTTGAGATAAAGGCACAGTTGGCTTCCAGTTTCTCATCACGTGGACCCCCACTTTCACATGCAAGCAGCATCACATGAAGGATGGCAAGGGTGTGCCGTTTCAACTTTAGTTCTTAGCAACTTCTTCCGTTTTCTTATCGTCTTCTAGTTTCTCCCATGACCCCTCTGACTCGTATCTTAGACTTCCATCGCTCTGTCTCTTCTTCTTATAACGTTGTTTGTATTTCTCTCTTCAATGTCATGTTCTGGAATCATGATTTCGCCAGTATGATATCTGATCTGGCTCCATGAGCAACCAGTCTTTCAACTATACTTCCAAAGCTTTTGCCAGGCAGAAGTCTTTCTATAGAGAATTCTAGAGTTTCGTATTCAGATTCCACATCATCAAAGGTTCCAGTACGCGTAAATAGAATATGGCACAGCCTCGCCTATCTCCCGCCATCTCCCGCATTAGACCCTTCTCCGCCGACTTTGCTCCCAGACCGAAAGATTCGATTCTGTACTCAATGCTTCCATCTGCGGTCCAGTGCCGATTCCCGCGTCTGCCATCACTTCGCAGAACTGTGAACATGTATGGACTTGCGGGGAGACAAAAATCTACAGAATCAGACCCGAGGCCGAGTTCGTGGTCTGGAGCACCGGAACCTGGGTATACATCTGCGATGGTATTGATGGGGGAGAGAGAAGAAGAATACGTCGTTGAGAGTGCTTCTGATGAAGATACTTCTCGCCCGAGTACTGGTGAGGGGAGACAATTGGTTGGCATGGAGTTGACAGAGTCAAGTAGTGGGGTAACTTGGAAGTTCGCAAATCAAGGTATGCAGACACACGCCCAGCATGAAGCACAGAGCCTAATGGTTGGAAATAGGACTTAGCCTCCTAAGCCTCGCCTTTGAAGAATCTTCTCTCATCTCCCGAGACAACCACTTAGGGAACGCTAGTTTTGCGAGGCAGCTATACATACACTCTCTCACATACCTCCTTCGAGCTCTGCCAACAGATCTTACTACAGAAGAACAGTTGAGTGTGCGGAGCGCATTGCCATCCGGTGTCGTTGAAACTCTCCATGTCGAAGTAAACCCCAGTCATAACCAAAGCACAAGCATCAACCAACCATCCCTCCTCCACCGAACCCTAGCATCAACAATAGTACAACTCTTCATCTTCTTCCAATTCATTATACCCTACCTCAAATACCTGCTCCGCTCTTTGTACCAATACGACCGGGAACACAAGATATCAGAGAAAGTGTTGAGTCAGGGCATCGAGACTGTAGACGTGATCGGCAAACAGAGTCTGACTTTAACAAGTGCGATATGTGGGATGGGTGATGGGAAGGTCGGGCAGATGATTACACAGAGCGCGGCGTGGGTGGTGGAGGGTGTTACGGGAGGTATTCATGAGGGTGTTGGGGAGGGAATGGTTATTATGGGAGCGAGGACTGTAGAGACAAGGCCTTGAGTGCTGAAGTACGATTGATGATGAGATGCGACGAGGTGTTTTTTGCTTCTGATACCCTGCATAGACGGCGTTTTGGAGGCTTATTTTGATTTCGAGGTAGTTGTAGAGGCATGAAGTTTGTTAGACATATACGAGTGAACACAAATATAAGTATATCAAGATAAAATCAAGTCCTTGCTTTAGATTACCGAGACTGAGACATCTTGCAAGGCTTTGTTGAGGTGGCGTGACTATTTGGAAAGGGGCAAATTGGTCACGTGGGAATTTCGGGATGATCTTTTTAGCGCGAAATAAAAATTGTCGACTAAGGAGAAACTCGCGATCTTCGAGACACTCACTATTTCTCTATACAACAACAACGGCAACCTTCTGGCAGCCATTTCCATTCCTTGTACTTGCCAAATCTACTCTTCGAACCTGTCTTATTCTCTTGTACTTTTCAATTGGAGTCATCTCGCTCCGTGTTGAAGATGTTCAGTGCCTGCAGCAGAAGGGGCCCTGCCTCCATATCTAGAGTTTTCCGCGCCGCAGCTTCGATATCCCGAATACCATCAACTCGGCCCTCGACCCTTTCTCTCTCGATACAAAATACTGCGAGGCCTGCGCTCGAAGCACGATGGCTGCACGTTTCGCCACGATTGAGCGACCAGGTTGCATCGGCGAGAGCTTATGATAATGGAGATGCATATGAACAGGACAACCGGGAGATCAAAAAGTTTCAAGAGCTTGTTGATCATAACCTGGTTCACCCCAACATCGTCGATACTATTACGAAGGGATTAGGATATGAAAACATGACGGATGTACAGACTATGACAATCAACCAAGGTTTACAGGGTGACGATATGTAAGTCGAATAGCTTTGACACAATGTCCATTCAAATTCTTACATGCCACAGCATTGCGCAAGCACGAACCGGTACCGGAAAAACCCTTGGGTTCCTCATTCCAGCAATTCAAAGGATCCTCGAGAAGAACCCCGAGCTCGCCACACGACACAGATACTCTAAAGCCCGAGCCTCCGATATCCGAGCAATTATCATCTCACCCACTCGTGAGCTTGCGGAGCAAATCGCTGTCGAGGCCGCGAAACTCACCAATCAAACCGACTTAATAGTCCAAGTCGCAGTTGGTGGAAACAGCAAGCGGGAGATGTTGAACAAGACCCGTAGAGAAGGATGCCACATTCTTGTCGGCACACCTGGTCGGTTGAACGATCTCTTGGAAGACCCATACAGTGGAGTTGATGCACCGAATATGACTGCGCTAGTCTTGGATGAGGCCGATAGGCTTCTGGATCAAGGATTTTCCACGGAAATCGAGAGTATCATAGATAGGTTACCCAAGAGGGAAGACGTCGATCGACAAACCATGATGTTTTCTGCTACCGTTCCTCGGGAAGTCATGCATCTTGTTCGCAGAACACTCAAACCCAAATTCCACTTTGTACAAACCGTCAAGGAAGGCGAATTGGCTACGCACGAAAAGGTTCCCCAGAAGATTATCGCTACGCCCGGTCTCGAAAACCACATGCCAGCCCTATTTGAGCTGTGCAAACGCGAAGTGGATAAACACGCTGCCGGCGAAGGGCCTCCTTTCAAGGCAATTGTTTACTTGCAGTCAACCGCCAACGTCCAACTCTCTTACAGAATTTTCGACAACTTGAGTGAGCAAAGCGGCGGGCGATACGCAAAGTCACCGCTTGACCCAGCCCAAATTATGTCAATCCACGGTCAACTGACACAAGAACGACGTTCATCCACCACGGAGAAGTTCCGCAGAGCCAAATCTGGAATCCTGTTCTCCACCGATGTTACAGCGAGAGGAATGGATTTCCCCAACGTCACCCACGTGATTCAAGTCGGCTTACCCTCCAACCGTGAACAATATGTTCACCGAATCGGTCGTACCGGACGAGCAGACAAGGAAGGAACAGGTGTACTCATCATCTTCGAGGGCCAACTCGGCGCCTCGAGAAACATGCTGCGTGGCCTACCCATTGAGATGGACAAATCTATCGAATCTGCGCATGTGGACATGACACAGGATGCACAGTTGCCGGCCTCAGTTGCCGCCACTTTGAGCAGCATTGGCAGTGCAACAAAGATGGTGGATCGTCAGACAAAGCATGATGCCTTTATGGGTATGGTTGGACAAGCTGGCAAAGGTATTGATGTCGAGGCTTTGAATAAGTGGACGAAATTTGGATGGGGTTGGGAAGAAGCTCCCCATATCGCTGCAGGACTTGCCCAGAAGCTTGGCCTTGCAGGAGCAGGTGGCCGTGGGGGTGGGGGCCGAGGTGGTGGTTTTGGTGGTGGCGGCAGGGGAGGATTTGGCAGTGATCGCGGAGGTGGTGGACGAGGCTTTGGTGGTGGACGAGATGGTGGTGGACGAGGCTTTGGCGGTGGACGAGATGGAGGTGGAGGAGGCTTTGGTGGTGGTCGAGGCGGAGGAGGAGGAGGATATGGCCGCGGTGGTGATAGATCCGGTGGAGGCGGCGGAGGTCGTGGATACGGAAGTGACCGACAAGGCGGTGGTGGTGGACGAGACAGAGGGGGACGATCCGATGACTTCTCCTTCTAATCAACGGACCGAACGAACTGAACCGAGCACAAGCGTAGGCTTACGAGATGTACTTGTACTTGTACAATGTACATTAGATGGGGTAGGCATGTGCCAGACCCCTTTGTTTCACATTCGTGTATAAAATTGGAGCGGATGGGACGTGTACAAGTAGTCAGATGGCGTTTCTGGGCCTCTGTCTTCGCTTTGCTTTGGGTATAGAACTAGTTATTGCAGAGCGTTTGGGGGTTTGCGATAATATCTGACGGCCTTCTATGGACTATGACAGATCGATAATACAACTCTACTTTTTCAACTTAGGTGATCCATTACCCGTCGAATCTGTTTCGCTTGTGATTGTTTGACGATCTTGGAAGTCTCTACTTCAGTTCCCCGAATCACTACTACCACTCAAACTTATCTAATATGTAGGATATGATACCTCTACTTCCCTGACTTGTACCAAACTACCATCCAACATTTGCCAACCCCATCCCAGTCCATCTCCTCACATTCCTGGTCCCCCATCGAGAGCTAAACCAACATTCGAAATCACCATCCGCCCTGTATTCAACTCTCTTTCTCTCTCATAGTCTACTCTGCGTGGTGCCTTTGCGTAAATATCTAAAACGCCCTACGCAGTGCGGGTAAAGTAGAGCGGGGAGGCTTGTATGGTAAGTTGAGATTGGTGTGAAGTACCTGTTAGACTATTTTATAATCTAATCTAATTTAGCAAGCGCTATGTCCTGTCCCTCCCCTCCCATCTGTCCACCCCTTCACTTACTTCTAGTGGTTTGTTATATGGGAGAAGAGAGGGGGTTGCGGTGCTGATTGGCCGATCTGTATAGGTCTTCCGAGTCCTAGGAGTCTTTGAAGTATGCAAGATCATTGGTCATTAGTTTGTGAACTTCCCCGAGTATCCTGCTTACAAGGAAGTGAGTTGGGAGTCTTCAAGTGAATTTGAAAGTGAAAGAAGAGCTTTTGATTTTCGGGCTATGTATCCATTAGTTTTCGTAGTTGGAACCTATATATGTATGCTACACGATCTGATGCCCATTCCATTCGAATATATAAAGCTCGCGCCCCTTGTACTCTAGAACTCCACAAACGCCTGGTATTATCGTATCATTGCAAACAACATCATTATCATTATTATTCATCCGTACTCGATTTTTGCATTTCCTTCCCCTTCGGAAAAAGACGATTTTGCGTTTGCGTTGTCAGATCCCGCTACGTGCTGGAAGTTTTCAGGCTTGGTCTTCGGCTCCGTCTTTTGTCCGCTCTGGCATTTTTCATTGATGGCCATGTGCCTGCGGACCCATTTGCGACCTCACATCCCAAACAAGAAGCCTCTCGTCCCAAGCAACACTAGCACACCAACCCTCGGATCCAAACAGACACCAATCAACACCAGTGCAGAACTCTGTATGGCGATCCATCTGTCCGATCTGACTTCCCCCGCCGGTTGCCATTCCCGGATGGGTATTTGTGTTGTTCGTTCCATCGCTCCAGACTCTGCACGTCATGTCGTAGCTAGCACTCAAAAGCACATCGCTGAGATGCGGCGACCACGCAATCTTGCGAACAGCGTACTTGTGGCCTTCTAGCATGGCAATTGGACCATCCCTTGGATTACGGACATCGAAACTTCGGATAATGGTGTCGACCCCGGCGGTGGCTAGGACTGTATTGCGGTATTTATTCCAGTCGTGAGTCAAGGCTTCGGCTGGGGGCATAGTTCGTTGCATAGGATTAGGCGGGCCGCCGAGAGTAGGAGGAGGACCGTGGATCGGGATCAGTGCGACGAGATGGTTGGAAGCTGAGGCTGGGGTACGTAGGTCGAAGATTCGGCAGTGGGAGTCGGAGGAGACGGATGAGAGGATTGAAGGAGAGTGTGGAGACCATGCTGTGCTGTAGGTGCAGGAATGCGTGGGAAGAGTCAGAATGGAAGTATCGCGCTCAGGAGACCACTGTGTGAGGTCAAGTCAGTTTTGTGATATTGGAATGGTAGAGCAAGAGTGGAAATGCGGGGTAGTGGTAAATGAAATAATACTTTTAAAATATTTGAAAGAGGCTCTTACGATCTTGATTGTTCCATCCCACGAGCTTGATGCGAACGTATCCTTAGACACTAAATTCCAGTGAACAGCATATACCTCCCTATTGTGCTCCTTCCATGTTTTCACAGGAAAGTCATTGACGTTCAGGTCGAATAACTTCACAGAGCCGTCTCCAGACGCAACAACCATTTGATTCTCGTTTCGCTCAGACCATGCTACATCGTATACAGAGTCTTGCGTATTGAACCTAGCGAGACCATCAGCAAACCGGGACCGCCTTCTCAAGTATGTGGACGTACTGCTTCTCGGCTCGAATGCCCTGCGGCGTGAGCTGGAGGACATAGACACGACCATTTCCCACGATGCCGTAGTTGGCACTGGCAGCTACGCAAAGGCGGGAGTCGAAGAAAGGAGAGTATTTGACGGCATAGCCGTTATATCCCTGAGTACGGAACTCCATTACTTGTACGCTGCTCGATATCCCGGTTCCTGACACCTTTCCTATATCTGCCAGGAAGTGATTAGCAATGCAGAGTATAGAAGGGACAGGGTCATAAGTTGCCACTCCAGAAATGCATACCAGGGACGTAGCATAGCAAAAGCTAGGTAGAGTGTGTTGTAGATCGAAAGTTGAAGCTTTTTTCGATTTCCATTGGGTAGTTGGTTGGAAAACAACCGCGGCAGAGGCAGAAAGGAGGGCGGTGAGGGGCGTCCCACATGCTTCAGTCAGCTTATTCTCATCACGTGCATATAAGCGGATTATATATTTTCCTTAAAGCCCTTCACAAGTTCTACTACTTTAAGCTCGAACTTGAACCTTCAAGAGGGAGTTATTGACCAACAAATCATGGAATTTGCACCGAGGAAACGGCGGAAATATTGTCTTGAAAGGCGGTCGAGATGGATGCATTTGTGTCCCGAAAGAAGAAGAAGTTATCCTCTCCAAAGTCCAAGCCCACCGAGCTCGACGAGATCAGCGCGTTAAGTGCTCCTGATGATGAGTCGACCGACTTCAAATTGGCCTTACTTTCCTCTTTACATCCTTATATTGAGCAACAAGTGCTTCTCGATGTTTTGCTAGCCCATGAGGGATCCGTGGAGAAGACTTCGGCATCCTTGAAAGCTCCTGATTCGCCACCAAGGAAGTCATCTGCAGCGACGGGCTACCAGAGCTCTCTTTCTGGCTTTGTGATTGGAAATGATGCTGTTGATACACTGGGAAATAAGCTTTTATCTAAAAAAGGGAAGACGCTTCATCTTTACTCACCCGAAGATGTGGCTAAGCATACTCCATGCTCGATTATTCACAATTTCCTTCCTGCGGAAGAAGCAAATGCTTTACTTGAAGAACTTCTGGAAGAAGCTCCTACATTTGAGAGGATGACATTCAAGTTGTTCGACAATGTAGTGCAAAGTCCACATACGGCGTGTTTCTATGTCGAGGGCATGGAAGAGTTGCGTCGGCAGAAAACCGAGTATATATACAACGGTGGATTGTTGACAGTGAGTGTTAGCCTTAAAAAGCTATGTCAAATTTACAATTTTCAAAAGCTAACTTCTAACAGGATGTCCGCCAACTAACTCCTCAAATGCAGAAAGTGTCGCCCAAAGTCCAAGAAGCAGTCAACTCGGAAATCACAACCCGCATCAAGACCCACTACCCGAACGGCAAAAAACTCAAGTACCAATCCCCCAACCCATGGAAGCCAAATGCAGCCTTCGTAAACTGCTACAACGGCGCCACCGAAAGCGTCGGATACCACAGCGACCAACTTACATATCTTGGTCCCCGCGCAGTAATCGGCTCCATCTCCCTCGGCGTAGCACGCGAATTCCGAGTCCGTCGCATCGTCCCACAGGAAGACACCTCTGATTCCCCCAAAAAGAAAACCCAAGAATCCGCCGCCGCCGCCGACGCACAAGGCCAAATCGCCATCCACCTCCCGCACAACTCCCTGCTTGTTATGCACGCGGAAATGCAAGAAGAGTGGAAACACAGCATCGCTCCAGCACAAGCCATAGACCCTCATCCAGTATCTGGCAACAAGAGGATAAATATCACGTATCGGGATTATAAGCCATCGTTGCATCCGAAGTTCACGCCTAGGTGTCGGTGCGATGTCCCTGCTGTGCTGAGGGTTGTGCAGCGGAAGAGGGAGAATTGGGGCAAGTACTTTTGGATGTGCCATGCGGGGAATGTAGAGGGGAAAGAGGGGTGTAGTTTTTTCCAATGGGCAGTTTTTGGGGAGGATGGGGAACCGATTTGGAAAGGCGAGGAGGGGAAATGATGGTGGTGCTCTTTACAAGCCCTTACTGTATTGCATGCAAATTCATGAACAATGTTTTCAGGCACATTACCCCACTTCTCGTCAACTCCAAACATCCACATCTTAACAAACTCCAAACTATTCATTCATTCATTCACGCCAT